>LOND01001504.1:7203-24688 GCA_014220965.1 Paragonimus kellicotti | reverse complement strand
GACGGTGCGGCCGACTGGCGAAAGGTGCGAGGTGGGCAGATGATGACCTGGCGTAGCCAAATGAAATCGTTCACGAAGGGGTTGGTCACTGTAGGTCGGGTTCGTCTCCCGGGCTGGGGCCCTCGCGACTCAGAGTCGGTGGCTTGAGACGTTAGGTGAGATGGCGGCTAATCGAGCTCAGTGGCGTGAATGCTGTCGTTGTTTGGCCGAGTTGTCTGTGAAGTGAGTGCACTTAATGATGCGGGCAGTGAAAGCCGTAAGGAAGCTGTCTTGCTGATGACGCCTTACTTTCACTTACAGCTCGGTTGTTTGTTTGCAAGGTGTAGGCGCCTTGATGTTGTATGTTTGAATATAGACGTAGCTATTTTTAGTAGTTAGGTCCACTTCCCCCCTCCTCTATTTTCTTCTTTCTTCCTATATAAGTTTTTTTTCTTTTTCTTTGTTCTTCGTGGTTGTGTGGCAGTCAAGCATCAGTGTGAACCACTGATGTATTGCTGTCTATGATGATGATGATGATGATGTGGTAAGCATCACACTGTCAGGTTGAAGCGCATGGCTAGTCCGAGATAGTGCGTCACACCACGTCAAGGTCCAGTCTCGTTGTGACGGCTTACCCACAATCACTCATAATAGGCATGTCAATAGGTAGAGGTCTGACAAACCAGTCTCCTGGTCCTCCAGGTTGGGGTTGGAAGGTTGGCATCTTTTTCCGGAAAAAGTACCAGTTCTGGTACATTGCCACCCAACCGCTGCCTTGCGGTACAGGCTTTTGAGCCAAAGGCTTTGGTTGAGAACCCTAATCGTTCTCCTGTCTAGGTCTGGGCGTCCTGGCAGTATCTCAGCCCACACACAACCATGAATATTCACAACAATAAATCCATACTGCATCGGCCGTCTCGCAGTATAAACCGGGTCGCCCTATCTGCTGCATACAGCAGGGTGGATAGGCGAAAACATGCTACTGCTGACCCCTCCCCCACTGTCCTATCAAATTTAGCTCTCAGGCCCCTCCCGACCTCCATTTCTGATAATTACTCTACAGGTCCCACGACGGATACAGTTAGTCATAATAACGGCGTATCAGTGAGTCACATCTCACCATCCAGCTTTAGGCCTCCCTCGTCCCTTTGCTTAGACCTAGAATGGTTTCAGCGTTCGCAATCTGAAATAGATAGATCAACAAGCCGCTCCTGCAAGGACGATAGACACGCTGAATGTCTATGCTCCCTGCTTTTTAAAGACAAGAATCCAGGACAGTGATCAGCGCATCAAACTGGCAGCAGTGGCTGTCTTCGTACTGAAACTTGATGCTGTTTGTACACTCTAGATGACTCCATGGCCGCCGTTACCAGTCGGCCTGAAGCAAGAATAGTCCTCAGCAAGACGGCCTCCGCGGCATTGTTAGACTGGATTCCCGTTGACAGTGACCTCTGTCGTCCATTAAACGGGATCTGTTGAAGCCAGCCCTAAGCGCCAAATGTTCAAAAACATTTCACTCTGTTTACGCTCCAACTGACTGCAGCACCGTCGGTGACAGAAAAGTCTTTTACTAGGAACTGGCCGTTCTGCTTAGATCGACACATAATGCTGACTGGAGATATGGACGTCCAGAAAAGTCGCTTTTATGGAACCGTGTCTTGTTTAGATGGCAAGTGTGGGCTGGCATCACATCACCCGCATAATGGCGAACGTCTCTTGCATTTGTACCTCCTGCACAGGCCATTTTCCGCCGGCAATATTTTTAAACAACGTGCGTAACATTGTTATACGTGGCACTCTCTTCCTCCTAATCAGATTTGGTCTCAGAAAGACCATAAAGTTGTTGAGTATATGACTGACGGTCTTACTGGAATACATACTTGGATTAAGATCATGCGTTGATACGTTATCGTTTTGTTCTTAAATTCGTCATGGAACGACCCGATTGACCGCAGCAACTGGCAGCTGTGAAACCGATTAAACTATCGATAAAGCATTATTATCAAATTAGTTTAGAAAGCAAGCTTAGCAGTCCTCACCCTGAAGATCTTAATACCTGCTGAAACCCAAATCCCACAGGTCATTCATGAATGCAGATACTGTAGCATGCGACACGGCGGCCCATTGATTAAACAAACATCACATCTCAGATTAGCTGACAGACGGAGCATTTCTTGTGACAGTTCATATAAAAAACTTAGGACGAATATCCGTAAGAATCTGAAGCATAGCCTGATGACCGATCGTGGGGCTTAGCTAACGGAAAACTTTCGAATGACGGAAACTCGTTTTGTTTTAGATAACACTAATACTCTTTAGGCTCATCTGTACCACGAGTTCGGAACGGCTGTCCGTCAGTGAACCTATCAGGACAGCAGAAGGCACACTCATCCATGATAAATCCAGAAGGTCACAGAGCTGGGCAGAACACTTTGAGGACCAATCTAGTTGGTCTCCTGTTTCTACTATATTACCGTCGCCAACTTTTAATATAGTACCATGGTCGGTGGATATTGAACGGCTCACCAAACGGAGATACGCCATTGCTTTCCGTCGTTCAAACTTAATGAGACTACTGGCCGAAATAACCTCGTACCAGCACTTTTCAAAAACGGTGAAGACGCGTTACTAAAGGTATTGACCCAGTTGTTTCAAATTGTGCAGAAGACAAAACCTCCCACTCTGCTGGGGTCAGTCGATGACCATTTCCGAATTCAAAAGGGGAATCGAGACTTTTTGCGGAAACCACAAGCGGAATCGTTTGACCTCAGTCCTCGCAAGGGCTCTGGAATCCACTGTGCTTTGTTTACTCATTGACAAACAGGGATTCGTCCATAACGAGGATGTACTAATGGTACCTGTACTCATTTCCGAAAGCCAGAAATGTGTCATACGTACGGCCTGACAACAATAGCCGTTTTCCTCGTTTAGAAGGGTGCGTTTGATTCAGTAGACCGATCGGCACTAACAATCGCCTTAACACATAAGTGTACTGAACAGGCATGTAAACATACCGTCAGCACCTTATTCACGTGTTCCTTGCAGTCCACGGATTAATGGTCTACGGAAGCGTCGACTGACTATAATGGATATCAGAACAACGACATAGCGGATAACTGAACAATGAATGAGGAACAGTGAGTAGGAGACGACAAGATGATATACGAATAACCTGGACCATCTCAGTGAACCCGTCCACTCAGGGTTAAAGCCAGGAAGAAGACTGGCTTTCAACAGTGCGTTATGATATCGCACCGTTCGAAGACAACATGCCCACAAACGTGCTCGTATTTGTCGAGTTTGTGAACAACACCAAAGCACAGTCAAGAATGGACCAATCAGAAGTTAAAATAATACGGCGAGACACTAGCCAGAAAGCTAGTGCGTAGGAGCGATGCAAAAATAGTAACAAAAGGTCGAGAAAGTTCGATACGACACTTCTGATCAGGTTGGGGTTCAAGGTGAACTAACCGATGGGTTCTGACCCAACGGAAGCATCTGCGTCCACCACTTTCGTCAAGTTTCATCACAGACAAAACAAAGACTGTCTGCAGCACTCACAAGATATCGGCGCGGATCCCCTACTTTGCAGAAGACTGATTAATCTTGAATATGCAAACGATATGGTGCTGTGACAATTTTAAACAGTACAAACGAACGTAGACGCCATTTCGCGCCCCGCAAAACAGATCACAGTGCGCTTTGCAGCCTCAAAATGCAAATGTGATTTTGAAAGATTGTTGTGGTTGGATAGATTTAAAGTTTTATGATGAAATTACAGAGGTTGTTGACCAGTGTGTATACTTAAATGTATCATTTACAGCTCGGTTATATGTTTACAAGGTGTACGCACATTGAGATTGACAGCGTGAGTATAGAAATGGTTGTTTCAGCAGTTACCTTAGCCCGCTTTCCCCTTTTTTTCTTGGATGGAGCTTGCATTTTCATACATGATTGTATGGCAGTTATGCATCAATGGGAACCAATGACACATTGCTCTTTGACGAACTTGATGGCGGTAAGACAACCACAGAGGCATCAGTCTAGTGTCTGTTGCGTCCAAGTTACTCACTGGCCTCATTTTACGTCGGCTCACTAAAGCCCAGAGAAAGTCAGATACGTGAAGAACAGGCAGGATTCCGATCCGGTCGAGGGTGCGTTGACCACATTTTTACCTTGCGACGGATCTTGGAACATCGGCACTCTTATAGGCAGCCGACGGTCTTGGTCTTTTTGGACCTGAAGGCTGCTTTCGATTCAGTTGCTCGTAACGTTCTCTGGAACTGTCTTCTTCGCAAGGGAGTACCAGGGAAATACGTGAATCTGTTGAGATCACTGTATGCTCACTCTGCAAGCAGGGTGAGAGTTTATGGACAGCTGTCTCGGGCATTCATCACTTCTAGTGGTGTTCGTCAAGGGTGTCCGATTTCCCCCTTGTTCAATTTTGTCATGGACGACATTCTGGAGGGTGCGCTTGAGGAGTCCAGTGAACTTGGTGTTGAGCTTCTTCCTGGCGCTCGGTTGACCGATCTGGAGTATGCGGACGACAGTCTTACTTAGCCCCTCTGCCGAAGACATGCAGACCATGCTGAACAAGGTGAGTGACTGGTATTATATATATATATATATATATATATATATATACAATAGAATAAATATAAACGCAATATATATACTGCTCTAATATACAGAGCAGTATTGTTCCCATATTCAAAACCTGACGAAAACTTTATTCTAAGATGTTTGGAACTTCTGCGTGCTCCTTGCAGAATATCGTCTATCATGATAGTATCTGACAGACATACAGACAGATAGATAAATAGAGATAAGGAAAGTAGTTTACGCAGCATGTCTTACTATAAGTTTCTGATTCAGAAAATGTGCAGCAAAATGAAGCCATATATTGGAACTGAGGAACTAGTAAGTCATTCGTACAGAGGTGGTTACTGTGCGTGTTCAGTGCACTTCCGTTAGAGACATTGCCCTACGATCCAGATCTATCAAACGACTGCCGTGTATCGGACGAATTTGATTTTATTCATTCTGTATGGCAGTTAAGCATCAGCGAGATGATCATAATGACAATGATCTAGATGAGAATGGTGAGCAGATACCGCAACAGAAATGTTCCACTCAAAGTATAGCATCCATCAGACGGACTCAAAATAAAGATACTCAATTAAGATGTAGAAACCTTGCATCTTACCTGTCAAAAAGTAGCTTCCCGACTGTAAAGGCCATCCATTAAATTTGGAACAGCCATAAAAGGTTGACTCCGCCCGCCCAATTTCATACGTGGAATGATGCCCGCGTCTATAGGTTGAAGCGTTAATGCTGTGTTCGGGCGCAAGTTTAGTACTGCTAAGACAATCAGTCGAATATTCACGACTTAGAGATAGGACAAAACTAAATTTAAAAATCCAACCGCTGCTACGCGAATGTTTGTTCGTTTATACATTGTGCGAATTGTATCGCGTTTTCTTAAGGCTATGCTTCTCTCACTCGTAGACTATTTTGATTTTGTTATGGAAAGTGCTTAGGCAGAGATACACAACCTTTAATCCATTTCAGTTCCCATGTGGAGATAGATTGGCAAATCACGTGTATAAAAGTTTAACAACTTCAAGCACATTAGGTGACCTCGGACTGGTTCAGTAGAGGCGAATCGACGCACTGCAAGTTATTAAATAACTTGGCCATGAACACAGTGTAAATATCACAATGTTACAGCAATGTCACCGAGGCTCGAGCGAGTATACGGTGGTATCATGTTGACGCATAAGTCATTCGGTAGCCAGATTTGATCTGTCTGGTCTTGTTAGGGATCTAATACAGAGGCTCTAATGAGATATGTTAGGCTACTTATCCCGTTCACCTTAGAAGTATTCAAACGTACCGTTGTTTTCTCACCGTTTTCCATGAGCGTCCAGATTTCGGCTTGCCACGCATAATGGTGAAGTACACTCCTCGAATAACTAGGAACAAACAGACAGAATGAAATGAATTGTTTGATTTCGTTAGGCATGCACAGCCACATTTAGGCCTAACGAATGCAACTCATCATCATTATTATTATTATCATTACCACAATAGCTTTCAGCTTGACCAGAAGACTGTGACTCGGGCAGCCTCTCACCTCAGCAGCGACGGGGAAGAACATAGAACAGGAAAACGTTACAGAAAACATCAAGAACTAGAAGATTGGACAGAAGGTCTAAAAATGGTATGAATGCAGTTGCGCCATTGAATGCGGTACATTACCATCTTGGATGGAGCATCTAGCCAGCGATTTAAGTGACCGTGAGGACCCCAGTCAGACAGGCGACGCCTATCCACTTAGCACAATGGAACAATCAGCAACTTTATATCTCAAAATGGAACTAACTGGAGGTGCGACCGATCACGATAGGGAATAAAGTAGAAAGATGCTGTAGTCATTTGCGCGCAAATACGTAATTGAATACAGTAAGTTGCCAGAGTGGGTAGCGCATCTTCCTAACAATGACGCAAACCAAACGACATTTATTAACTTTACGAAAGCTTGACGGCTCGTGATTACGTCAGTCAACAACTGCCATACGGCTATGTGTACACGCAAGCAGTTTAGGTCAATAATGTTGCGTAGTGTTATATATATATATATATATATAGTATTTAAAAGGGCACACACTGAGTAGTGAACGATTTATTGTGACGTTTCAAATCCACACTAGGATCCGTTATCAAACAAATAAATGTGTTGGAATGAGATTGTTCTGCCGCTCACCGTGTTCGCCTGTCGGTCTGTCTTCGCTCGTTTTTGGTTTCAGTATCAACGATGCTGACGTAGTGGCTGTCTATATCTACGTGTCGATTGAACGAATTCCGCGAATAGAGAGCCTCCAGTACAAGCCGTTCCCCTTTCATCTTTGCCCGTGCGACCACTTTCGCATGATCTATGTTGACCTCGTGACCTGTGTCCGCGCAGTGGTGCCACAGTTGTGATCTAGGGTCGGCGCCGCATCGCTAATTTGTGTTCGTGCACGCGTGTGCGCAGCTGTTTGCCTGTCTCTCCCACATATTGTTGGTCACACCCGAGACATGGAATCGCGTATACCACGCCAGACTGTTCGTGTGGTTCTACACGATCTTTAGCGTTCACCAAAGCTGAACGGAGTGTTGAATTTGGCCTGTGTGATATTTGGATGCCCAGTGGTTGGAGCATCCTTTGTGCTGCTTCAGATGTGCCGTGAATATATGGCACTGTCATTCGCGTTTTGGGTTCTGTACGTTCAGTTCTTGTGAAACCTGATAGATGCCTTTATGAAGCTACTGGGGTACCCATTGAAGTGAACAGTTTGAACAGGTGCTTTCGTTCTTGTCTTCTTAGTTCAGTTGAGCTACAGTGCGTGTCTGCACGTCGAAATAATGTTCGCACGCAGCTTTTAAGTTGACAGGCTGGATGATTGCTATCGAACCTGAGAATGACATCAGTTGTCGGTTTACGATAGACAGTAGTTTCAAGCTTGCCATCAGGTCTTCTTATGACCGATACATCGAGAAACGCCAGCGTGAATTTTCTCCTCTTCGCGTGTAAAGGTTATTTCATTTATTGTTATTCAAACGACTGTGAAACTGGTCCAGCTGAGTCTGGGGTAAAACAACAAATGTGTCATCCACATATCGAAGCCACACCTAGGTTTGAATGTCTGAAAGGCTTCACATTCGAAGTGCTTCATTACGGCGTCTGCAAGTAATCCTGATATAGGTGAGCCCATTGGTGTGCCTTCTCTTCTGCAGGTAGATTCGGCCGTCAAATTGTTGGTAAGTCTGCATGCAAAGCCCAACCAACTAAATCAATTCTTTTGCAAAAAGATTCGTCCTATTGCGGAGGCTATCGTCCTCATTTATCAGGAGCTTCAAACTTTCTATCGCAAGTTTCTTCGGTATGTTAGTGAAAAGCGACGTAACATCGAAAGAAACCAGTGCATCGTCTTCTTCCAACTCCAGACCCTTAATCTGTCTCAAGAAATCAGTAGAGCTGTTCGCGTCATGATTATCGTGAGGTAAACATGGCCGGAGAATACGAAAAAGGAACTTCGCCAATTGGTAGTTCGGGGCCGTCCTGGATGCAACGATTGGTCCGAATGGTATTTAATCCTCGTGGACCTTTGGTGGCTCGTATAATCGTGGCACTGGTCCCCCAATAGGATAGAAGGTATTTAGCTTATTCTTCTGTAAGTGATTTCTTTTTCTTGAGACCTGTCACAGTTTTGGTGATTCGAGCCCTCAGACCTTTCGTAGGTTCTCCTATGACATGTTCGTACGTTGCAGAGTCTTTTAAAAGGTCGTTCACTTTGTCTTTATAGTCTTGTCTATTCAATATGGCCTATGGTGTTCCATTTGTCTGTGGGTAGGATGTCAATCTGGTCTTTCTTCTTAAATGTCATCAGCGCTTTATTTTTATTAGTTAAGATGTTTGTTGGTTTTCGACTGGTCAGCTGTTGATGGTCAATAATCTCGAAGTGATCGCGCCCCTGGCTTGACCGATCGTGCAGTCGTTTTGTTTCATTTCCTGTGTAGCATCTATCTTATTAGAGTTGTTACTGAGAACCGTGGAAGCTTTGGTGAATGGAATGTTGATCTGCCGCGTTCTCATACGGTCTCATAAACACTGCACCTTGTTCCACTCTGTCGATGAACTGTCTACAAAACTCCCTGCCACCCTCTCCGCAGCCGTCAATTAATCTACACCACTGTCGACCCCGAGGCACAACAAGCAACTGCGTCAGCCATGTTGCCGTACCTTAAAGTTAATATTGAAGAAACGACGCGCATTGGCGAACTATCGGTTGTCTGGACTAAAAGAAGACTGGAAACAGTATACACTCATCCGTAATCGTCGTACTTCGTTCATTCGCAAAGACCGGCTTCATTATCATCAGTGGCTTACTAAACGCTACGTTGTCGATCCGAAAAGCCTGTTTAGGTTTTCACCGACCTATACTGCTACCTTGACGAGGTGGTCGGGCTTGTGTGCTGTTTCGATCCGGCGGGCTATGCTGACTAGGACTCCGGTCCTTCCAGGTTCAACCCTGTCAGACAGGCCAAAGGGGAGCAGCCAGACGAAAAGCAGTTACACTCATAGGATTGTATGTCGCACTACTGACCGCGTAGGAGTGCTTAGGTAGTGAGGCACGATCCTATGGGCATACAGCAGAACTATTTTTATAGTTGCGGCACTGCTGTCTTCCGTATCAGGAAGAAGGGGGTTAGAAAAGGTACCCTCAAACAAAGAGCACTCCGATCGCCCAACGGTTGACCGTGACCGCCGGCGTATTATCCAATACGGTCGAAAAACATCTATCACCCAAAAGCCCGATGTAGCTTTGAGTACATCCACTGCGCGCAGCAGTGCTCAGAATCAGACATCAATGTCTTATTCACTGCGCCCTCGGGCTAGGCAAGCCCCTCACTGCCAAGTGAGTCAGACTTTTGAGTCATTGGCTCCGGGTGGGGTCCCCAAGAAAACCCTGTATCCTGTTGTCTCGCAGGTCAGACTTTTGAGTCAGAGACTCGGGGTGGGGTCCCTCAAGTCAACCCCTTCCGCGGCATAAACGACCGGGAAGTATCAGAAGTTATCGCTCTCCCGACAGTGACATTACTAACCAACACGACTTTCTCCTACTGTTTACCCCCCATTTCTTCTGCCTTCCATGTGCCTTCGGGCGATAATTGTTTTCTGAGGCCAAGACAACCGGTAAACATTGGCGCCTTCAATGTCCGCACTCTCCGACAAGTCGGTCAGCAAGCTGCTCTGGCTAGTACTCTCTCAAGTCTGGAGCTTGATGTGTGCTGCGTGTCGGAGACGCGAGTCTACGATTCTAGCACCGTTATCCATTTGAGCTCACCTCTAGATAACTGTCGATTCAAGCGCTTCTCTCAGGGTTTCTGGTGACGCCGAAGCTGAATCTCGCGGTCAAGCTGGAGTGGGAATCGCACTGAGTTCCAGAGCAGAGCAATGTTTGCTCGATTGGATCCCAGTGAACAGTCGCTTGTGCGCTGTCAGACTCAATACATCGGTAAAAGTCTGTCGACGCAAATCAGAAAGACGTTGTGTATTCATTATATCGGCGTACGCTCCAACAGACAGCTGTTCGGATGTTACCATCGTTGTCTCCGCCAAATAGCCCACATTAAGTGGACTGATCGCGTGAGCAATGCGGCAGTTCGCCGGCGCGTATTCCGGAACGCTCGGGATGCGCGATCGATCGGTCAACTACTCACGTTGCACAGCCTGCGATGGTTAGGTCACGTACTCCGTATGCCAGCTGAGCGTTTACCGTACCGGGCATTATATATATACAGTTGGGTGAAACCACATGGTGGTCAAGCGACAACGTGGTCACGAAATATGAAAACCCTGACTGCTCCACTGAGTAAAGTGGGTAGGTGTCGCCTGCCTGGATGGGGTCCTCGTGATCACTCAAACCGCTGGTTAGAGACGCTATCCGAGATGGCGGCGTGTCGCAGTCAATGGCGTACCTGCATCCATACCATTTCTAGTTCTTTCGCTTAGACTTCTATTAATTTTCAACCTTCTTAGTAACGTTTTCTTCTAGGATATTCCACGTCACTGTTGAGGTGAGCGGCAGCCCGAGCCACAGTACCTTTTGGTCAGGCTCATGGCTATTACGATAATGATGACAGGCACTTTGCATTTTGAGGCTGCAGAGCACATTGCAAAGTACTTGGCAGAACGCGAAATAGCGTTTAGCGTTGTTTGTGCCGCTTGAAAGTTGTCAAACAGCAACACCTTGTCGTCAGCATAATCAAGATCAGTCAGTCTTTCACCAGGTAGGAGGTCCACGCCGGCATCATTTGAGTGCCGCAGACAGTCCTCCATTATTTCGTCTGACAAATTGAACAAAAATGGTGAAAGGGGACAGCCTTGACGTACGCCGCTCCTGGTGCTGAAACTGTCAGATAGTTCACCGTAAACCCTAACCTGAGCTGAAGTATGGGAATAAAGCGCCGACAGTATGTTCACATACTTGGTCGGTACACCCCTGCGTTTAAGCGACTCTAAAAGTGTAGATCGATCCACCGAATCGAACGCACCTTTATAGTCGAGGAATACGGCGATTGTTGGCCGGCGGTATACATGCCTAGGTCAAGTTGTAGGGCCCTGCAGAATGTTACTCGTTTAGGTAAGGTGGTAGTTTGTCTTAGCTGGGGACTTTGGGGATAAACTTTTCGTTACACAGACTATGAGCCAGGCAAAATCAACCATCATGCATCATCATCATCATATCAGCCATGAGCCTGACCAAAAGGTACTGTGGCTCGGGCTGCCGCTCACCTCAACAGTGACGTGGAATATCCTAGAAGAAAACCATTCTGCGGTCCCTAGGGAACTTCGCCGTGGCTATTTTGCGATCGGAAAAAGAATAATAGTCTGTGAAGGAGTCACCACTTCTTGACGTACTTACCGAACTACTTTTCGTCAGGACCGCACCAGTGTACTCTTCAGAAGTCTCAGTAGCTACAATCCAGAGACGGTTTGCATGCGCCCTTCGTGCTGTTCACTGTAGAAATGGTAAATACGGTGAACACGTCAAAGTCGGTTTTGTTCCATACTGAGTGTCACAAGTCAGGGTATGTATTCGTTATTCGTATTCGAATATTGCCTGTTTGATCGGGTTATAACTGGTGACGGTCTGTGGCCGATCACCACTAACATCATGGCGCTGTTACTGTAAGAAGCTGGGAAGCTTTTGAAGAAGCACGAACAATGTGAAGTTAGTTGGATGAATGGCGCAGAAAATGGCAGTTCGGTGGGACTCAGCAGTTTCACCGACAAGTTCCACAGCAAAATCAGCAGCCAACAGCATAACGGATTTAACCATCAAACGGACAGCAGAACAACGGTCGAAACTTGACTCAAGGATTACGATAAATTATGTAGTGAGGATGCAGCAAACATGAGCGCTATTGTCTACATCCGGTAACATTCACTTATATATATATATATATATATATATATATATAACGGAACACGCCCAGTATGGTAACCGCATTCTACCAAGGAACTTGAGTACCGGCCCCAAATACCAGTATCGTTCAGTCCGTACCTTCAGCGAATGTACGTCATCGTTTGAAACCCGGATAAACTATCTGAAACTCAATAAACAATATTCTGAGGACGCCAACATTCGCCGGTGTGATCAACCGTGAACGTTAGGAATTCAAACTATGATCAATTTAAAGTGTAAACTTTCGTGTATGGAGTCAAAACAGCACATTTAGATATCCCTACAAGCATCCCGTCGCAGTATAGCGTTGCTACACCAATTACTAATAAATCTCGAAAACATCGGACTGATTTGAGAGAAGCGCAACAACGTATAAGACGTGGACGGTTGAGCCATCAAAAAGCATTAATTGTGCAGACAACAGAATTCTCGACAAGAATGTGTACTTGTGCTGTGGAAGAGGGTACTCTGTGCGAATTTGCACAATTGAACTCGCATATATCAAAGGTGCACAAGAAGTTAACATGAGGAGGTTTGCTGTGAAATAGAACCATCATCCAACAGGTTTCAGGAACGCAAAGTTACGCCCAGCTATCATGCTGTGGCTCCAAGATCGTCTTTGTTCAGTTCGATAGCATTTCGGGTAACAGAAGGCATGTTGACGTTTTACTGAATGTTACGAAAGTGCGCCCAGAAGTGGATACGTTCTTTGATAGCAAACATGAGATAGTGTGATCATCTACGTAGATGGGATTTCACAAAAACCAACTGCATGGTATGGAATGC
The DNA here is from genome assembly GCA_014220965.1 of Paragonimus kellicotti. Lineage (NCBI taxonomy): Eukaryota > Metazoa > Platyhelminthes > Trematoda > Plagiorchiida > Troglotrematidae > Paragonimus > Paragonimus kellicotti. The sequence goes on along the minus strand of LOND01001504.1, from coordinate 11,909 downwards.
CTGGGGAACTGGAAGATCAGTTGTGGGAAGAGTAAAATGTGAGTTGGCAGTTGGCGATTTATCTGTTAACGGTATTTGCTTTGTTGCGAAATATCTTAATTTGAACTCACTCGATGTGACCTGGATTGATAGACTGGACTTACTAGGTGTGCCGCTGAATTCGTTCTGTAATCGAGTCCGTCTGCTTGCCAAGATTACAACTTCCAGTGGAAAAATAAGGCAAATGGTGGACTGAGGTGTAAAGGCAGAAGTGGCTTCAGAATTGTGATGACAGTATCACAAGATTTTGGGAGATAATTATGGTCCACGTGCACAGGTGAATGCCAACTTTTATCGCCGGCAAAGCGTAAAAGGAGTATTCTACCCCCAAAAGATCCGTTCCTTATGCAGTTATTGCTTCGCCGTAGGACAAACTGGACCTACTTGAACGCACGGGAGCTATCAAATCGGTAAACTATTCCGTATGAGTCCTACAAAAAGTGGTGACGAAAAAGGTTGCTAGTCCGCCAAGTTTGCTTGGTGACTTCTTGGATGGTCTGAATGAAGCATTGGACACTAATAGGTACTCGCCCTCTGCTCCCGAAAATTCGTACGTGAAGCTGAATGGTGACGAGGTCTCAACACGTATTGCTTTTTTAGAGGCTGATTTACAAGCTGAACTCGACACACGCGGTAAACATGTCTTACCTCTCATCACAACGTGGAGTGTAGCAATAAAACCTCCTGCTACTCCGTGAAATGTGCCCCGGAGGCTTCCCAGCAAATCACGAACACGGTGCTAGTTTGATATACGTCCTGGATTAGTCGGACAACACCGTCTTTGTTAGTGCTACGGATGAAGGCTGTCACTCGTATCCTATTGCGATAGTTAAAGGCAAGCAAAAAGGTGATTTCTGTGTTAGGGCTGGTAGATGTTCCTCCTGCGTGGGAGGCACTGAATAACTTAGGTTGAATTATTTATCACGGAGCTTGAAGGCCAGGTCCCAAAGAAACAAAAGCAATGACAAAAATGCCCTATCAGCGAATGGAGCTGCCTTCCAAGTATTCCTAGGTCCGGTAAACTGGTTCAATAATTATGTGCTCTAAAAGCACAAGGTTCGTGCAGCAAAGAATAACCTACACTCAGGGGATGCTCTATGATTGTGGTCGGAGGCTTGCCAGTTTGTATTCACAGTTAATGGGCGAATTTCGACTCCCGACATACGTATAACCCATTACGATCCACAACTGAAAAGCATTACTGTCGCAGATGCATCGAAGTACGGCGGCGCAGCAAATAACCTACATGAATTTAAAGAAGATCACAAAAGGCAGTTCAGCATGTTCAAGGCACGCTCATTCCGAAACAGAAGGAATACAGTAAAAATGAAAAAGAAAGCCACCGTGCTTATATTTCCTGTTGAAAACCGTACAGAATGCGGCACGGAGAGAAATTTGTCGGTTGCAGACCATAAGCCTTTTCCGTTAGCGTTGCAGTATAACATACAAGCCGCTGGTTTCTACTCTGAACGTCCGTCACATTTAAGCGTGACAAGTAAGCGTTTCAAACGCTTTACGGGGTTTATATAAGACCGCTCCTCGAGTATGCCAATCAGGTCGTGTATACCGGCCTGAAGAAAGACATTAGCTGTTGAGCGTGTCCAGCGCGCGGCTACCAAACTAGTCACGGGCTTGAGAAATGTCGCGTACGAGTCTCGACTTGAAATTCTTGATCTATATCCACTTGAATATCGACGACTCCGCGGTGATTTAATTCTCACACACTTCTTTAGAGTAGGTCTCGTTGAACAGTTCTTTATGATAGCGAATGATGACGGCCGGCGAGGACATAACAGGAAGCTTTCAAGCTTCGTCCTCGGACCTTCCTTAGGCAGCAGTTCTTTTCTTACAGGGTTATTAACCTTTGGAACAGCCTTCCCTCTGAGGTCGTTAGCAGCGCTTCTAGAGATCGCTTTAAAGCATTGCTTGATTCTCATTTACCAAAAACCCATTATTCAAGTAATCTTACTCTGTTCTTGGTATTTACTGTAATCCCCAAGAGCGGTGCTACACCCTGTTTTCAATGATTGCATTTCAGATCAACAGAAGCCCGCTTGACACTGAGCAAGAAAAACCGACTGGATCCGGGTACTTTGGGCCCCTGCCTCGAACCCGTGTATCAATCGCTGAATCGGATAGTTTATTGCAACAAGTTATGCCGATCTTCAGAACAGCCGGTTAAAACATGCAATAGGTGAAAGACTGAAACGGTTTTTCTCGCAGTAAAAAATCACTCGTTTTAACTAACAGAAGTTCAACGTAGGGAGATTGTATGGAGATTCCATCAGTTTTACAGCGGTCCGTGGTAATTTAGCTGGACTCCGGCCACCGTAATATAATTTGCATGGAGCCGGTGGCTCGCAGTTGTAACATGCAAGCCAGCCGCTTCTATTCCGATTGTCCGTCGCACTTACGGACCAACTTTGGGGCAACGTGGAGACACCGGGGGACAGCGTTCTTCCGAAGGAGGGTCCCAACAACAATCCTGTAAAAGGAAACAATACAGACAAGCATGAGCCAAAGGCCCAGTAAGCCATGCACACGACTTACACAAACGGAAACTAAAACGGCGTCAACAACACAGCAGCACGCCCGTCACACAACTCAAATTCAACCTGTGCGCGCTTGCTGGTTTTGACCGTAATTTACACCCTCATGTTTACTAGCTGGGAATCGGGATGCAAATAGAAGATTCGCTTGAACGTTGTTAATGTAGTGCAATCGCGGAGATATCGTGTGATAATTCGGAATTTCACCCAGCTTCCAGTGATTTCAGCGATTTGTTCACGGGTTCGAGGTTGGAAACCCAATTCACCCGGATCCAGTCAGTTTGTCCGTTTCGATGTCAGCGGTTTTCTGTTGACCTGAAAGGCAGTCATTGAAAACAGGTGTAGCACCGCTCTTTGGGGTTACAGAGAATACCGAGAACACAGTGAAGTACTAATCTGATAGAAAAGAACAAAATACTAATCTAACAACTTCTTAAGTAAATGAGAATCTAATAACACTTTGAAACGGTCCCTAGAAGAGCAGCTAACAACCTCTAATGGAAGGTCGTTCCAGTGGTTGATAACCCTGTAAGAGAACTGTTGCCTAAGGAAGGTTCGGGGTCGAAGCTTATGGAGCTTCTTGTTCGTGACCCCTCCGACTGTTATCGACTACTGGGGTAAAGAATTGCTGCACGAGTCCTGCGCTAAAGAAAAAGTGCGTAAGGATTAAGTCACCGCGGAAGCTTAAAGCTGACAAGCCATGGTCTGGGGACAACTTTGATCGTCAAACGGGTTTTTGTGCAAATCAGCGACTGACGTATAACCCGAAGATGTCCCCACACGAAGGACTACAAAATCAATAACCCGCTCTCGTTCCTGAAGATTATTACCTATATTTGGTATAGAGAAGACCGAAAATGGAGCACAGTAATGTACAGTGGATTGCTTTGTCGAGGGCGGCCAACATTCTGCATTTACGTCCCTTTACCATCCCCTGTCCAGTGGTCAATAACAGAGAATCGTGGACACATTCATGATGACTGCGCGAATTAGAAGGAGGGCAGTAGAAAGACAACTCCCGTTCAATAGCGAACCAAGCAAAACCGGAACAACAGTCACCAACTTCAGCATTTTCGGGACGACTGACAAGAGGATTACTTGAAGTAACAGGGTCAAAGGTCCTTTTAACACACAAACTAAACATGGAACACGTTCCAGCTATTTCAAAACCAGAGATGTAGTATATGTGAAGGAGTAGCGTCAAACACAGGCAGTCTGGCATTATAATTAAGCGTGAGGATGATGTTTTCTAAAGAGTAAGAGTTGAAAACCTCCTTTGGACACACCGGAGCTGGATCTTCACGGGGTTTAGCAGCTTGCGCACCTTCGTGAGCTGTAGGGAAGGTATGACCACCATACCGATAGAGCAACTCATACCAGGCAGACCAATGGGTAGAGGTCTGACAAACCAGTCTCCTGGTCCTCCAGGTTTGGAATTATATGAAAAGAAAGATAAGAAATATTGTTATAGGTTTCAGTGAAGCGTACAAAACGCCGACGCCAAACTGTCCACCACAATTAATACCGTGCACGTTCCCAGAAAAGGCGTGGAGAACCAGACTGCGCAGACAAGCAAAAACCCACCATGGCTTATAGAACTACATCTCTTCTAGGATCTGCCACAAATCAAACTGTGCAATCAAAACTCAGCCATGTCAGTCAAAACCTGTAGTACATGTATGGAAAACCTCCTGGACGATCATGTGCTTCTATTGAACCTTCACAATAACCTTTTCGTAGCCAATTTACACAAGTGATTTCTAATGTTCCATAAGTGAAATGACCCAGCTTACGTCAGCTAAAGCGAACAATAAATCCATAGTGCATCGACCGTCTCGCAGTATAAACCGCATCGCCCTATCCGCCGCATACAGCAGGGTGGATAGGCGAAAACATGCTACAGCTGACCCCTCCCCCACTGTCCTACCAAATTTAGCTCTCAGGCTTCTCCCGGCCTCCATTTCTGATAATTACTCTACAGGTCTCACAACAGATGTAGCTAACTATGGTAACACTGAGCCGGTAAGTTCCGTCTCTTGCCTCTCAGCTTCAGGCCTCCGTCGTCCCTTGCTTAGACCTAAAATGTGAATTAAAATAGGTGCCTTCAACGTTCGCACA
>LOND01001503.1:0-54240 GCA_014220965.1 Paragonimus kellicotti | reverse complement strand
AACAATTCTATACTTATTTTAAAACAGACATCCCCTTCGCAAGTATGAATGTCATAAAGGAAAAATTACTGTTACGAAATTTACGTTATAACAGATTTCGCCAAGTGTTGACCGGTATCAATTGCAGACATTTTTGGAATATACAAATCCGTATCACAAGAGAAGAACTGAATTAGATCACGGTTAAAAACTTGTTCGGTCTATGCCAAGGTACTGTATTTATAGGAACACCTCCTTCACTTTACAACTGGTTGATGGGCGGTGTTTGAGTGCTGACGCACCCGCCTACCGAAACAAATGTCTGTTTTGACTTGAAGACAGAGCAAAATATTTTGTCCAATCAACCACATGCTGGTTCATTAAAGATTGCTGTTCTATCGTTGACACTGACCAACCACTCACCCACACCCCTCCGCATATGGACAGTCAGGCTTGTTAATAGTTGCTTATTCGTTTGTTTAGCCCATTTTAGTTGGGGTGTAGGTGCTAATTCTGCCAACATAGTGTAGCTGGTTCCCACGTTTGTATTAATAGATTAGGTTTTGCTTGGTTGCAGATGTGGGAATTAGGACAGTTCTGCATACCGCCATTGGTTTCGAGACAAAATTGTACAGACGGCAGCTGATGTCAAGCCCCGTTCAACCAATGTGTGACCACTGAACCAGTTTCGTGGGGACTCTAGGTCGCAGATTACACTGTTAGTCATTTTTGCCTTTGGGATGACCAGAGGGTGCAATGGATTGGGCGGCCGCTACAGAGTACATTTGTTATTCAACTTCTCTAAAAGTCATTTTGTATAACCATTCCTGAAAGACTGTCCTCACTGGTTTGTCTATTTCCTCACCTAAGCCGAGAAAATGCGATCCGTCCCTTTCGCTCAAACAAGGCGCTCTCCAAGCTTGTATATATTGTAGACAAGTCTTGTAAAGTACTGATATTTACCGATCCACGTATTCTCTTGGTAGAGACCATATTGTTGGAATCCGTTAGGATTCTTACAGGCGTGTGTAGGACAAGCAGCTAGCCACTGACCTCGTTATGTAATGGGTAACATATGCCTGCATGTGGGCAGGGACTTTATGTAGTGACTCATTTTCCTGACCCAGATCCTCAGTGATTAAGCTCAGTTCATCAACGCATTTTCCCTAGAGTTTTAAGACGTACAGCGTACAAAGACATCGATTATAACAGTGATCAGTGGACTGATGATCGCAACAACATCGTCTACGGATAAGCTTTACAGTGAAAAGAAAGTCTCACCTGGAACACACGTGACGGTAGTGGTGGTTACAGTTCATTTTATCGGGTCGCTACCTTTGTCCTTTGACTAGGTGTAGGATAGCAAAAGCTGGTGGTTTCTCTTCATGTTGATTTTGAAAGCATTTGCAGAATGTTCAAGAAGGCTGCATTTGTTAGTCGTGCTGAGATTTTTCAGGATTGAGACTTACAGGAAACCATTCTTTGGAAAGTATTTAGCCACTGGATCTCGTACTAGTTTCAATGACTTCCGGACCGTAGTGCTTAGGCTTGCTTAAACACCCTTTGTGGCACTGTATTCTGTATCATGTATATAAATTGCATATCGTATGGCTCAGTTTCTGTGAACAGTTGGTCCATCTGACTACCAATGGAATGATGGACCGCCATTTTATCTTGTTGGGTCCGGTGGGCTCAGGCTCGCTGAAGACTAGATACATTTACCTGCGAATAAGTGTCAACGTTGTGGTCCACGCACTTATTCACTACTCCACAGGATTGCTGTCAGTCGAATTGCAAGAAATTACACAAAGTACCCTTATCGGCTAGTGCACGTCCTTTACATCCTAGGCTTGAAACGAACATCCATTTGGGCACCTATTCATAGGCCGCGAGACAGCTTGAATCTGATGTGATTAAACTACGCTGAAACGACAGTATGTCATCTCTGTGGTGGTAACTGAGGTAAGTCGTTTACAGCAACCTCTCACAATCCATACTAGGACCGTGGTTGAGTTTTACTCGTTCGCAAGCCAACCATGAATGACTGATCGTGTTCAGATTATGAGTAAAGGAAACTACAGCAGATAACTAATGTAAAAATCGTTTATCTGTTCTTAACGTTGATATCCTTACAAGATAACAATAAATATGTCCTTTGTTCCTTGTTATTGAGTAGTATGTCAACAATCCTTAATCACACATATGGATATGGATTTAGTCATTGAAACCAACGGAGTTAACGCAACGTGAGATTAGAACGGATGCTTTCTCAACTCAATTTTCGCAGAGCTGTTTGCTGTTAGTTAATCAAGTTGTATCCCTAGAGACGGTGAAATCAAGAGTGAAACTAGAAGAAAAGCTGACTCATTTTCTTCCGTCCTAGGCATTAGTGATGACAGGCAATACACTGAATGTCACCAGTATGCCCAATCAGAGCGAAAGCTTGCCACGTTTGACTCCAGATGGCTACAACGCAACGTCTATTTTGTAGGTGACGCTACTATTACACAAACAATCTAAATCCTGTTAAAATTGCACAGGTTTGGACTGCATGGCTTCAGGTTGTTGAGTTTCCGGATTCACGGACGTCAACACATGTGGTAACCTTGTTACAATCCCCGGAAAATAACCACTATCGTATGAGTATCGTCCGAAGGCGAAAAGTTTACGGATCGATCCGGATAGAATTCATCAGGGAGACCCGTAAGATGACCTACGACGCATCTTGATAGCCTACTGACAGCTTCTGTGGTCGAAATGATGGTACACCCCTTACTTGGCTCCCCTCCAAATGACAGCAAGTTTGGGAGTTTGTACGCTCTGAAAATACCACGTTCCTCTTAAAATTTGGCCAGGCTTGTGCCCTGGTAATTCTTTTACCATTATTTTGCTGGACAGCCTGACCGAAACATAGTAATAAGGACAGATAATAATCGTCGCAGTAGCTCTCGACCAAATGTACCTGCAGAGTGTGCAGGTATATAGCATGACAGCACAACAGAAAACCGTAAATTATTGGCGACATACATACCGGTGATTTAGATTGTTAGTCTGGAAGTCATTCCCGACAGCGACTGTGAGTATATTAGCAAATGCAACGGCTAGATATGCTAGATCTTTTCAGCCCTATTAGTTTCCATCATAGAAGAATGAGGATGTCGATAGCGATATATGTTAACATTTCGTTTATTCTAATCAGTCGTAAATGTAAAATACGCCAGTTAGTTTTGGCGTTTTTTTCATTTTCTCCTTCCAATCACTTGTTAACTACCTTTGCAACCTCAACGTGCGAAGTGCTTCCGGAAGACAACTATGCTCACGTAGACTTAATATTGGATAATGAATTTATGGGGTTTTTTGACCGTTCTGTGTACTGAGGTGGCTGTATCAGCAGCGGAGAAGGAGGTTTAGAGGACATAATAAAAGCGCGCACCTCTAGGGCCAGGGTAGTATTCGCTAATCTAGGACACCTCTGGAAACAGAGACGCCTCACTCTAAGGCCTGTGGGTCGCGTACGTCTGGCGACAGTGAGAAATGTGACATTTTGCGTCTGCGAAACCTAGCCGTTCAAGGTAGAATACTTGAAACGTCTCCCGGTATCTGACCACTGATATATGCATACGATCGCTCGCACCGGGTGGCACCAACGAGTAAGCAACGAAGAGGTTAGGAAACGGGTATTTAGTAGTGACTATCAAGCGAGTTATTTTGTTCAATCCTTACTTTTCCACGGACCTAAATGTTCAGGCCGTGTTCTAAGGATACCAGCTAGTCGTCTATCACCCCGAACACTCGTTGTCAGTGCAGCAGCAGACTGACGTAAAGTGTGAGATGGATAGATGATAACCTGGCGTAGAGAAATGAAGTCGGTCACCAACCGGCTTACCATTATAAGTCGGGTTCGTCCCCAGAATTAGAGCTGTCGCGGCCCTCACAGTCAATGACCGGAAACTTTAGGTGAGATGACAGTTAATCGGGCTCTGTGACGTGAATGTTTGTCATTGTTTGGCCTAAGTTATCTGTGAACTGAGTGCACTTAATGACGCGGAGCAGCGAAAGTCGTAAGGAAAGCTGTCGTATTGGTGACGCTTTACTTTCATTTGTAGCTTAGCGATTTATTTGTAAGGTGTGGGCACCTTAGTGTGGAGTGTTTGAATGCAGACTTATCTATTTTTGGTAAACAAGTCCCTGCTGACTTTTGCTTCTTCCGGACCATAGTTTGCTCTACTCTTCACGGTTTTACGGTAGTTAAGCTTCAGAACCACTTTTGTAGTACTGTCTCTGAGGACGATGTTGTTGAGTGCGTTCTGACCATTTTAACCTTGGAGCCATTATGCGGGTAGCACGCGGTTGGTGATTAAATGACTAACAAATATGGCTAACACTTTTACTGTGATGTAAATGGAACCGCGGTTGTGTACTCGATCATGAAATGAGCCGTGGTAACTGTGAGGCCTAAACGAATAGTATCTAGGCCAACAATTGAATCGCCGTCGTCTTAGTTGTGGCCAAGAATTCCCAACCTTGATACTTTCGTCCGATTGCCTCTGACTCGGTAGGTTGGGTGCATTCAAGTGATTAGGTTCACAGTATTATTCTAACCAATAACCAATCTAGTTTCAGGGGCTGCGCGACCAAACGTTTGGCTGAATGCATCCGCGATCACCACCTAGACCGAATTAATGTATAAACTCCGAAGACAACCTACAGTACAACCGCAGCCCACCATGTAGATAAAAATTATGCCATCAACCCAGCCACTTCATTTCTTACGACCAACCGATTTGATGGCAGTCAGTCAAAAGCTGTCAAATGTGAAATTTTCCCAACAGCTCGGCTAGTCAAAATTCGATTTTACAATCCACCCGTTTCATTCAAGAACTGCTCTGTGCAAACCATGGATTAGCCGCACTGGAACGTGTTTGCACCAACCAACATAGTGGTTCCTGGATCTCGTCACTCAACTCTGCCACTTGAATTCATTCCGGTCACCGCAGACCACATCTGGTAGCAGCTATTGGTAAATGTGTAGCGAAAAGGCGTCCAATAAAGCACAATCTTTATTGTCCAACACGATAGTTACCACGCTACGCATGCGCTCGCGTTTATGAGTCATCAATCCAGTCCACAACACAGGTTTCCGTTCACGCGTCGTGTGCACTTCTGCCCGGTTTACGTGTGTGATCGGCGCTTCTACCGGGGGGGGGGTTTCGCCTGCCACTCCTCGCCCGTTAGTCCGATCTTGTTGAGCGATAGCTCGTCCGGTCGCTCGTGTTGTCCGCAATCTATCCACTGTGGGCTTTGACCGTATTCGCGACCGTGTCGAGATATTCCTTTGAGTGTTGGAATAACCGCGCCCCGATCTGGTCGTCCATCCTATTTTGCCTGCCATGCCTCGCCCGTTGGTCCGATCCAGTCGAGCGATGACTCATCCGGTCGCCCACGTTGTCCCCGATCTGCTCGCTGTGGGCTTTTGGACGGACCTCCCCGCGTTGAGGTATTCCGCCAAGTGTTGGAATACTCTCACCTCCCACTTGATAATCCGCCACAAATGTTTCAACGACAGACGAATAGAGCAGAGCTGTGAAATAACATGTACCACTGAACGAAAATATACAAGGTTGAATCATGATATTTCTATGACGCACTCGGACGTCGCGGCGTTTCGTAATCATCGGTCAGGTTGCGAATAGCCGCATTAGAAAATGAGAAATATTGATGAGTTAATGGAAGACGGAGTGGAATTTACAGATTGTACCGCAGCGACTAAGCTACTTCATACCGCTTTAAACCATTGTCACAACAATCATGGAATGTATTGTGACGGTATGAATCTGTGAAGCAAGAATGTTAATTATCGTATAGTCCTTCTCAGTTTACCGAACCATGCATTTTTTTAAATCTCAAGTCAGGTTTTGATACCGCTAGTATTTTAGGTACGAAATGGCTCTTGACAAAGACTAAATGAGACGCTGTTGAAACTAATATGGGTGGTTCATTTAAGCAGGTCTGTGGATAAATACATGAAAGCAGACATGTTCACCAAACTGTATATCTGGACAGGTGATAGGTCGTTAAAACTGTTTGCTCGCGGTTAGCCAAAGGTCATAATTTACGTGCACAGAAATTTGAATAGCCAACAATTGCTTTCTCCCTCAAACGTAAGATGTTTGTAACCAAGCATCCATCCTTAGGCCTCAATGATAACCAGTGTGCATAATCTCAATTTGCCTGGGAGACCGAATTTACTTAAGTTTATTTCCAACACACTAGCTGTTTGTCTGCACAATTCTAAAGGGCATCCACTGGCTAAATCAAATGTTGAAAACCAGCGAATATGAATCCCTGTTTGCGCTTGTGGCCAACGACATCGAGCGACATAAGCAAGGATGTAACAATGTATAAATGTAAGGATTAGTTTTATAGAGGCTATGGATAGTAATTGAGACGTCAAATATATCCGTTGTATTCTCGGAAGCGTATGTCTGAGGTTTGCATTTATGTTATACATACCTACTAAACGACTGAACTTAAACTTATAATCGGATTCACCAAATTATTTCAGCATGTTTCAGTTCACCGCGTCCATTGATTACGAATGCCAGCTAACACTAGTTTCTTCTTTTCACCAACCGGCATTCTTAACAGACTAACGTTACGTTTTTACTGGATTGAAAGTCTAAAGGTTTCGTACACACCCGTAAAAAACTTTCTATAATTAACAGGATGAGTTTCAAATAGCTTCCCTAAAGGGCATTGTGTTGCTTTTTGCCGAATAAGTTGAAGGAATATCAAGTTAAAAGTGCCCGTACTACAAGCTTAACTGTGTGCATTCTACCGGTTTGGCCTCTGAACCGGTTTGCCCACTTCAGATCCTGTATGGAACAACTAACTTAGTTAAAACCAATGCGCAAACGGTCCCCCCTTTGGAATAATTCGCTGATCAAACTGTTATGTGGCGAATGTTAGGCCTTTGGAATGATCTGTGTAATTTGAACCGACATATACAATATGCGTTCAGTAAACTGTCAGTTTGTCCAGTTATACCGATGGAAAACAGTTGGCGCTGGATGCATAAATTACTCAGTGAAAACTATTCTGTGACTGTATCATAATTTGATTACTGTCTCAGAATAGCACACAGCGCTGTATCTGCAGCGTTTCCGTTTGAATTAAGGTTGGGTTCTATTTTACAATTTGCTCGTACAAAAGTAACTCAGATGTTGATAGATTAGCAGCTACACGTAGTGGCTAAAAAATAAACATCCATTATTATTGATCTCTTATCAGAATTTTTCCAAGAGGCTGTTAGCCCGATAGAAATGACTGTGCAATAGTGACTCAAAGCCGCCCTGTGCAAAATTAAGTCGAAAACTCTCCAGGAAATGTTCACTATCCTAATTTCAACAAAGAAACGTGCCTGTATTAACATTAAATCAGACATTCCAGTCAACCACTTTGTCGTCATTTTCGTCTCTGTAAAGTCCTGTTTCCAAGATTAGGCGGTGTCTAGTCTAGTCAGCTTATCTGTCTGATCACGTCGGTTAGATCTTTCCATCTGTTAACCACCGAGTAGAAACGGGTTGGTTAATACAAGTTGAGTACCATTCACACTTGTTCCCAGCCTTCTCATCCAGCTGAACATTTCAGCCAAACGTTGACTAAACTATCGTTCAATCATATCATATCATACCATATCTTTACACGTTTTTACCATAGCCCGGATTTAGACGGCGCCCAAATTCTCGAGGCAGCCGTGCTAACCGTTGTTTCACTGACCTCGTATTAGCATAACTGAGTTTTCGTGTCCAGCTGGTTATTCAAATTCATTTGTGAGTAATGTTCAGATCGTTTGACTGTCACGAGTGGAGACGCAGTGGGTGTTGTTTTTATCTTCAGTCGAAGACTTCTCGACTAGAAATTCCCAATCAAAATAAGATCAAGGAATTCGTTGGATAGTACTAATAAGAAGTTCGGGATATGTTTGTTTTTCAAGTTTGTGGGATTATCTTTGGACTCATAGGAGATAACTGTGAAGAGTTGATATAATAAGATCAGGAAACTCCAAATGATTGTTATACTGATGCTTTTAGTTCTTTGCCTTGACTACAAGCATATTTGCTTGATTATCGTTCACATTTTGTCCAAGTCTAGGTGGCCTACATGGCAGCCCCAAGTGAAATGCACGCCGACTGGCCGCAGTACAGCAAAGAGCGAATGAATCTGACTGCTCTCACCAATCTGCGTGCTGTATTCACCAGACTGAACACTCTGGGTGAGTCAACCCCATTTTCATCGGGTTTTTGATGTGGAGTTCAATGATATTTTTCCTGTCGTTAATAAATCTGAATATCTGGCTCTTTAAAGCGTATATTTGTAAGGAGTACCCCACTTCCTATTAGGTGAATCAATGGTTCGGCGGAATAAATTTCTTAAAACCAACTTGTGACTATCGGTTACTGATTTGAATAAGAAGACTTTCATTAAACGTGCTATTTACATTTCTAGATGAAATGTAGTGGCCTCTGCGATTTCTGGTGTGCAACCGTTAATTTGTTCCACCCGTACCCGGGAGGCTGTATAGATCAGCTTGACTGAATCGACTGGATTCTTCGGATGATTTCAATCGAACAAACCCAGATGGGCATGTCCTCATTGACCCCCGAGTTAGCAAACGCAAATAATGCTCTGGGATGCTTTCAGAAAAGTACTGTGTTGTGCGGCATATGTGGCTTGTTTCACAAAATCAGACGAAACTGCGAACGTAATAAGGGACGATGTAGAAAAAATACATTTCGATGGAATGCAAAAAAAGGTGTGAAATTGAACTGCACTACTGTTGCGTTAAGTCCCTGGGTTGGGTTTACAGCGGAGCTATCACCTTTGAAGGACAACGAAACATAAACAGGATTTTTCTTATCAGTTTGCAAATTACCTCCATCTATGCGAAAAAAGTACAACTCACACTGTTCTGAATTGTCACTTTTAATGAGTATATAAAACAAACTGTGTTTCTCGTCCTCTATACTACATATAGAACTTAGTTTCGTTATCATACAGAGCGCTATATTATATTCCTATCTTGCGTCAAAGGTGCAAAACTATTCAAGTTCGTGTAGTGCAGTTTGTTTTGAAGTACACTTTCCACTGTATCCTGATATCCTCTCATCGAAATACGAACATGACCGAAAATGCAACACCTTCAGATGATTCAGGCCCAAAGGTAGAATAGGCGAAGGTTTTCTACGTCACTATTTTGCTGAGGCTGTTCTATTTATCTGCTATGTTTATATCTGTTCATGTAGCTGTGAGAAAGACTAATATCTTACGCCTTCAAGACAGCGAAATTGGCAAGTTTGAAAGTACCTTTGCTTTAGTTTCTTGAAGTTCAATTCTCCCTCAGTTTGTCTGTTCACCTATGGTTATCATGTACACATTGTATAATACTTGCCACTTCTATGTTAATTGCTGTTGAGAGTAAATCAAATCGTTAACATCTACCACCATCTTTTATTCAGTTCGCAAGTGTGTCCACTTTTTATGGCCCATGGTTCGTTGTATTTTCCAAAGTTTGAGTAACAGAATCAGTACCAGACTGAACCAGAAGGCTCATATTTGTCAGCAGACATTAAGTTAGTAGTTATGCATGTTATATGGGAGACGGTATATTGTCTTGAAGTCATTTAAAAAAGAAGTAGGACCCATCATTGTTTATTGAATATAGTTGTTCACAACCGTTTTCTGACTAAATAGAAGCGTTCTTGTATTTTTGGTTTTGATCTGTGAGCCGTTAAGCGTGCATGACGTAATATAACAATCTGTATGAAGATGCTATGGCGCGCAGTTTGCAATTACCAGATATACAAATTTGCAGACTCTTGTGGGTTTTGTCAAGAAAAATGCAACTTTCAAGCTGTCACATGTCAGCCGAGCACAATGACATTATGTCTTTCGTAAGGCATGTATCCACAGTCTTAACTTGATTGACTGAACCCGTGTTGGATGGATAAACAAGGAATTGTGCCGACATAATAATCGATCGAACGCCGTTGTTGTATTGACTTGAAATTGTTTATCAAGGCTTTATGTATTTTATTTTCTTGGTAGGCCTTTTAGTACGTAAACAGATGACATACAAAACGGTATACTGATTGGCTGAGATAGCGTGCCGTCCTTGAGCAAATGCGTGTATAGTGCACAAAGTTTGTTGAATGGACGAACTCTTCATTACTAATACCGTAATGGACAACAATACGTCGTTGGTTGATGTTGGCGCTTATCTGCAATACGATCCTAAGAAGAACAACTGTGGTTGAGGGATAAAAAGTAATGAATGTTGCCAGTTACCTTGTAAAACCTACCGGGTTCAAGCTCCTTTTAGAAGGCTTTATTATAAACTGTTCTTGTGATTAACGGGTCATTTCTCGTTTCCTTTTGACCTATTAGTGATTTTGTTCTTCAGCACTATGCCCCTTCATGAATGACTATTTGCGCACGATCAACTGTACACGCCTACAATGAGGTGACGTAAAATTTTTAGATTTTATAAGTACTGCTAAGTGGGAGTGACGAAACATCAACATCAACGTGTCAACCCCATGTGGTTTCCATTGCTCTGCCTTAAAAGCTGTTGGTGGTTCAGAAACAATACAGATAAACAACAGCAGCTGTCGCAACACTGAACTCGATTAGAAGCCGCTCCATTTGACACCTAAAAGCAGATTTTGTAAACCATGTAGCCCAGTCTGACATAAAAATGTGATTTATGTTAATGAATCCACTCACGAGTGTCGTTATTCATCTATTCCAAGTCATTGTTCACCTGGGACTTTGAGCCAATCAGATACAGTGTTGAGTATGACAGAGGGTTAGTTGGCATACTCAATGTACCGCTCAGATTTCTAAGTCTACTTACCATCAACTATTTGGTTAATTGTTCGGTTTGACTCTCCCTAACATTTGTCCGCCTTTTAAGTACGACAGTGCCAGCCGATAAGTGCAGTTGAACGACGTTATCGATGGTGCAATAGATCTAGGTGAAGTATATTCTCCACTCCTACTGACTGCGTTTAGCGGTTGAGCGACACCGATCTCACGGTCGCTTTGTGTACACACACCACACATTTAAAGAAAATGAATGTGCCTCCTCTATTGTCGACTGTTTAATCACAACTTTGGCACTTCATCCCCCCAGGTACTCAAACTTCGGCGATTAACATTGATTTACTTCGGTCGTGATTTAAGGTCTAGGTATTTGCTTACAACTTTGAAGGGCTGTGATGAAATAACCCCCCCCCATTCATACTATATGTGTGGGGTATTGGGGTGACAAAAATCTTCTTTGTTTTGCTTAAGAATGACCTACTTTTGGTAAGCTAATCTGTTTGGTTAGTGGTGCTATCAATCCGGTTGTTTTACGTATGTTTTCCTGGTTTAGGTGTCGTGAGGTGGCGCTGTTGACGTGGTGTTGCTAGGTAGCTTTTAATAAATCGTAAACTGGCCAATCAAAAAATGTCAGTGTTGGCAATTTAGCATTATTACCTCGGTTTTGCTGCTTCAATTCGTTCGCATCACCCTGAGCGCCAAACATGTGCACGGCAAGTTCACTTTTGTGCGTGGTGAAACGCAATGGTTATTACAGCTTGTCCGTCCGAGTCGCCAGGCTTTTGTAAACCGAAACTGATGTTCATGATTGTTCTTTCTGTTACATTTGGTGAAATTGCACTGAACTTGTGCACGAGGGGAGGGATGAAAAATAACGGTGAACTGGTGAACGATCCTCGGATGGTTTTCCTTAATAAACTCGTCTGTCTACTTACAACGGATTAGTGGTATTCATCTTTCATTTCACTATCAGCTTGTGTTTATAACCACCTGATCCTCAAATCCATGCTCATCCTTCATCATCCTTCATCTCATTGGAGGCAATAAGACTCATTCCAAAATTTTCATTCGACTAGAAATCAGTTCTATGCGAACTCTACGTGGATCACCCTAAATAGAGTTGATATGCTATGCGAATGCAAGTAGAAGAAACAGACGCCAGCGCTGTGACATGGAAAATTCGGATCGAAGGCCATGATAAGGCAGTGACATATTTTGATGCCAAACGTATCGCACAGTTGGCCGGTCAGTCGATCAGCCGGTCGATCGGTCATGTAGTGCACAAACAGTGTGTTGTGGTACGGTCAAATAGTCTCGCCGTCAAGTCGCAATAATACTTGCCTGTGCGGCCGATTTGATTATGTGCACACTGGCGTAAACAATGCGTCGTAGTGGTGATTTAGACTCAGCGATCAAAAAGCGCTTCAGGTTTCGTCTGCGCTTCTTAGACCAAACTTTTCGTGGGTTACACACTTACTGATGCACGCCAACACATGCGCAAACACATGGGCTCATAGCGCACAAAAGTCATGCGGCTCGTTGACCCTGTCGGTTTGATTTGATAGCAAACGACTTCCTGTTTGGATATCTGTAAGCTACATGCTTTTACATCTTGGATGGAGGTCAGCGAACTGACATCACGATCGGGCTTTCATGAACAATTTAGTAGGGACATCTCTAGACAAACTGGATAATTTAATGCTTTTCTTTACTCACCATAGGAGCGCAGAATGTAAAATACTGCAACACCTGAAATACAGACAAGTTTTTTCTATCTCTATTATTATCACAGATAGCTATAAATCAATGTCTAACTACCATACGACCAGGATAGAAGGAACAAACCTTAGCTGGGAATAAGTCAGAAGGGAATGAGACGTATATATTTAAAACGATTACGTTTGTGCTCACACCTTTAACCTCAAGGGACCTACACATTGGAAAACGGACAACCGAGCCATAAGTGACAATGAAGCGTCATCAACCGGGTAGCCTTCTTAAAATTTTCACTGTTCCTTGTCATTAATTGCAAGTACCTTGCAGACAACTCGGCCAAACATCAGCAACACCTACGACGATCAGCCAAATTAGTCGCCATTGCACCTACAGTCTCCAGCCATCAACTTCATGTGTCACGAGAACCCTAGCCAGAGGGACGAACCTGCCCTATAATGTTCAACCTCTCGGCGAATGCTTAATTCCACTGTGCTTGTTTGTTATCTTTTCACCCCAGATCTCATGTTAGTGGCCCATGACATCGAAAAACAGATTGTGGTGTGACAGACAACTAGCTAGCATCTTAAGTACGTGGCCAGCCTATCCATGTTTGTGCGCATCTAAACGTTAAACGAAAGGATTCGCTTTACATCTGCTCCTTAGCCTCATCGGTGGTTACTCGTTGGTTTTACCCAATGCGAGTGATCGAACGCAGACATCGATGGTCACATACCTCTCTCAGCTGCCAGTTTTCGCAGCCTCAGATTATCACGGCTCCCACAGTCGTCCTATGTACGTGACCTTCAAGCTTCAAGGAGATGCATGTCTGTTGTCAAGGTTTCTTAGATCAGCTAATACCGCCCTAACCTTGGAGAGACGAGCTTCCATTTCATTCACATTACTTTCGCCGCTGCTGCTACAGCTTCTTAGGTAATCTAACCGATGAACAATCTATATACTTTTATTGTCCATCACTGAACTGGCGTAATCATAGCAGTCTTGCCTGGGGGTAACATTCAGATAGCCAGTCGCCTTGGTTCACGTTTGGGATAAGCGATAAAGCCACAAAGACAGGTTGTCCATATAATCAGTTTTTTCTAAAAGCCGAGGATGCCCACGTGAATGAACGTCACATTGCATTGATGGGCAAGACAATAGCAGTTACTAAAACCGTCCAACTGCCCAACACAGCGCCACACTGACTGACTGTCTATATGACCGATCTTATCAGCCTAGGATCTTCCGGATACTGATTTTTTGGATCCATAAGCTTTTTTACTGCATACCGATACTGCATACCGACAATTAATGAAGATGATGTAGTTGAGTCACGTGGCTATGCTGTGCTGTTTACTAACTGAATTTGGCTGAGAAAGTTTTGTTGCGGGGCTATTGATCAAATATAGAATACACCTATAGAAGATTGGGTTCCTACTCATTACCACTTCATCGGCGCTTTGAATGAAAGTTCAGTTAGAAAGATGATTCATTTAGGCCGTCCACGAGGCTATCAGGTTTACCTAACCAGTACGTGGACATCAGTTCCTACTCAGATCCGGACCAGAAAAGGATGAACTGCGAAGAGGAAATGTCTTGCATCCTGGTTACGATGAGATAACTAGAAATGGTCAAGTGTTAGGTTAAATGAAAGTGGCTGTTCGATTCTATCGAGACTCTTATTTGGACTTTCCATCAACAAATGATAAACTGGAAGTTCAAGAAAATCCAAAATTGTATCAACTTCCTTTTGCAACTGCGACTTGCGTACGCTCTGGAACTGCTTCCTGATCTGTGTGTCTGAGTTTGCCAGTTTGCCATCAAGTTATTGTCATTAGTTTCTGATGTGCCCATATATGAATAATGATATTCATATCCTGTAAGATAACCATCAATTTTCATCACACATCCAAACAGTTTAAATTTTTTAGATTTATTAATGGTAAAATGGGTTTGAGTCAGAAGCACCTGGTGTAGGCTGACTTGAAAACAACCAAGTTTGGGCAAAATAATGCTGGTATTCTTTGTTGTGAACCTCGCGATACATTTAGCTTCTGGCTGAAGCTTTTAGAAAAGTCTTTGTCCTTTCCCGTTCTATGGTATGTAAGTTGCTGTTAGTTTACCAAGTTGTCTCTGACTTAAGGATAAAGAAACGAAGTCCCCGTTTTACTGTCACGTATGACTCGACTGTTTGCCATCAGGATGTAAACAGCCTGATCGTACCTGTTCGACTTTAGGCGTGTTATAGAGCACATCAAAAAATGGCTACGAGACGGAAAACACTCACTATAGGGGTCAGTTTGTTAGAACGAACAATAATTGCTAAATATCCAACGCTTTCCGTGAGTTTTTTTTTTACAAAATACTGAATTGGCCTTAAGTAAACACCATAAATTTACTACTCGTGCTATAACAAAAAACACGTGCTTTGCGTCCAAACTGAGTTCGGTATACATAAATCTAAGCTTGTTGTCAGCTCGTGATAAGAAACTATCTGTCAACGGTTTGCTGCACTTCTTGTCAGGACATGTAACTAATGAAGAGATCATAGTAACAACCCTGTTTACCCAGACCTACGCCTCTGGACAGTGGTCATCTGACGAGCATTGTGAATGATGATCACAGTTAATACCGGTCTGTTTTGTTCGGTTCAGTTGTCCGTAGCCTTTTGCACGTGTTACTCATCTCCGTCCGGCTACACTGGACAGAAGAAAACAAGCTGGAGATGATTACATGACACACTGAACTTAACATTACATTAAAGCGAACGTGACTACCTGTGGGTGTGGCTCATTTGTTTATTGTAACCTGACTTTAAGCAATGTGACCGCAAAATCTCATTCTATGTTAAACAGACGTTTTGGGACCAGACAGTCTCTTCGTTATAACGACGTGTTCGTTATAACAATGTTTGTTATCGCGACATTGTAAGGTGCTGTATTTACCGAATTAAATCTCATCCTTGCGCCAAAGTTGTTAATTCCCATTTCATAGTTGTATGGCAGCCAACTATCAGCATTAAATCCGGTTTTAGGTGACGTAAGAAATAAAGGCAGGCTTGCTTGCCTGCCTGCCTGCCATGACGCTATACCTCAAGGTTTCCATTGATGAGATTTGTCACATGGGTCAGAGGTATTCAGAAATAGAGACAGAAATCAGAATAGTCTTGTCCGCGCTGAAAACGGATTATATTAGACACGAATAACAAATGACCCCCACTATGTACCACCGGTAAGAATTTTATTGAACAATACATATGTGTATATGTCTGCAATGATATGCTTGCAAAACGGAACATGAAAGAGAAGATGTGAGCAGTTAGGAATAGCAAGTAAGTCACACGCAGATACGCAAACGAAATGAAGAGTGTGCAAGTAACAAGATAGGGTGGTATTCTTGAATTTGTCCTAGACAGCCTCGAAATTCTCCATCCACGCATACTCCTGGGCATAAGTGATGGGAAAACCCGTTAACATTAGTTAGTCCGCTAGGGCCTGACGTTCTCGTTTTCGATTCGCTGTTCTTTTACGTACGTGCATTCGCTCCTCACGGTCGATCACCTAGGTGAATAGCGTCCATCTTCCGTTACCCGCTCGTCACACGAACTCGCCGTTTTTGTTATCACTCCGCCTGATTGGACATCACACTCCGATTGCCCTAAACAGTTGTTTAAAAACAAGCAACGTACTCAGCAGGAATTCGTCAGTAAAGCGGTGGTGTTTCCGTTTCACGATGAGTTCAACTTCCTTTTGGAGATTTATCGGTTGGTAAGAGAGTTACTAATTGGAAACATCCGGTTATTCTATACTATACTATTTCTATTAAATGCAGCGCGTCCTTGTAGATCAAACTAGTGACGGTATAATCCAGTAAGGCCAACACACACACCCATTGACCGGGCAACAGTTCCTGCATGAACTGAATCACCAACATGCTGTAGTTTGAGTGTATAAAATAACATTGAATCGCACACAGTTGGGTATCCACGTGCTTGCTCATTCATCTGACTTTTTATGACGGACGAGAACTTCATCAGTTTACATTTTGGCCTTTGATTGTCAGCATGTCGAGCTTGATGGGATTGTTTTGAACTAAGTGGACTGATGACTGTTTAATGAATAGTATTCTGACAAGTTTTCCTAATCACTCGATTCTGGGAGATATGCAATACTATCAGTAATAGTTTGCATCCTCCACACTTTTTGTGTATATGTGATTATGCACGCAGTGTACACATAAAAGTTCAACAAATTACACAGAAAATCCTGCTCTTTTTTTGCTTTGTTTAAAGTAACTGACCAATGCTGACTGCTCTTACCCACATTTTCCTCCGGCAATGTGTAATCTGTTCCACAGTCACGACAGTGTCCATACGTTGACTATGTGGATCGACCGGGTTTTTATGAAATAGCAAACAATGGCCACCTTTAGTGAGAACGAGATTATATCGTTAAATGTTACAACGCAATACAAAACATTGAAAGTGAACCAAAATTGGCTTTCCTATATCCGCCATTGGAGAATGATCTACTTCAAGTGATCAGTCTTATTCATGTTGATATTGTCAACTTCATCCTCTGATCTACCGGTGGTTGGCGGATAGGCTACATTCACAGATCGTTGAACCACGAATATTTTCTACTCGGGACAAATAGCACGTGGACCGTGTAAAGAAGCTCTAACGGCAACAAAATGGGGTGACACTTGGAGCGGCATAATCGTGATAAATAGCAACTTTCTTGCCGTTCTTACGTAATACTGCATCAATAAACGGGCTGATAGATGGAAAAGTGATACATGCCAACTAAGAGTATCTGCGTCGCGAGGAAACTTTTTTGGAAACGAGAGAGCTGCTGTACCACACCGCATTTGGCAATAGAGTTTTCTGTGACCACAATTAATAAGAGTTTGTCTACTTATTTTTTTTAAAAATCTCAAACAAATACTGTAGTTGACGAAGTACGACAAGGTTTAACGTCTCTTACTAACGGACAGTTACACCAACTGGGCAAATCAGTCTTGCAATAGTGTGTGCTATAATTGGAGGAAAGTTAATCTGGATGTTCATGAGGGTGTGGAGCATTATTGGTATGCTTTTTGTAGACAGTCGGAGACTTGAAAGGATCTTTCGCGTCCGACAAGCTTGTCTTGCACGGGTAGTAAACTACTCAGTCCTAGGTTTAGATGCTTCCGTTACAGTCAGAATGCGATATTCCGGCAAGACAATTGTAGTATCTACTTGGTCCATAAGGCAGGACTTCGGATAATGAATCACCAAATCTATCCAATATTCTGGTTATCTTGAATCTCAAATGTCACTATGATTTGGATTCTCTGAGATATATCGCAACAATTCGGTCTATCAGCCACAAGAGTAAACAGAAGGAGATACCACTCAGAAGTTATGGTATGTTACAAGAGAATGCGAGTGTAAAAATTTAACCAATGCATTAACAAACGTTGGGCTGAGATTCTGAAAGCAACCGAAGACCGTGCGTCCTCTGAGCTTCCGACAACTACAACTTCAGGGTAATCTTTTTTGTCCGATCTCATCATTCTTTGTTAACTCTGGATTGGTAAAATCTCCCGCCTTCTACTTTTCCATACACAAAGTTGGAAAGAGATGGTGGTGAATAGACCTAGAAAGGCTGTAGCCTTATTCTTATCGGACAGATTGTGTCATTCAGAGTCAGAGTTTCGATGATCTTGCTTTAATAGATACAAAGAGACCTATCGAGCATCACAGGAATGAATACTACAAATTTTTCACGTTGCACATAAATCGAGATTTGTGTGCGCTCAAGTAACAATTTAGCAACCGTCGGCGAATTTACGACATATTCAGGTCGATCCAGACTAGCCGGTGTTTGTACTGTTAATGTGCGTATTTTCAAAACTCATGGGCTAACAGAACGCTGCGCATCATCGCTAGGCCACCGGTATCACTTGTGATTTCTGCAGTGCAGTGCCATCGATGTTTTCATCTCGAGGCACGCAGTGAGTCTGCTCAGATTGGCACATACACACATAGATTTACAGGCACGTAGTCATGACAATATGATGGAACTGTGGATGTATGAGCATGTTTTAGCACACACTTGTATGCACAAAGTCCTTTGGATCAGTTAGTGCACAGAACAGTGGAATGTGATGGTGGTGGTACTGATGATGACGATGCTGATTATAATGGTGAGCTAAATGATTCACCCTTGGTTCACACACATTGTTTGCTGACTTGACGGATTTCCAGGCGAGTTGCCTGGACGGATTAAGTGCTTACTTCGAATGTTCGTGGCCTGGCTAATACTACCGCTCGAGAATACCTTAGTTTTCAGGGACATATGTCTGAAGACCTGAGAAGCATTTAAGAGGAAATTCGAGTACACTAAGTAAATGAACGTGCATAGAAAATAGATGGCCTTCAGTTCACCAATACGGCTGCGCTCCCAGCCCACTCACAGAGTTTAATTTATTGTTACGTACATGCCATAGACCTATTTGTCTACTACTTCATAACGGTAGGCAAAGTGTTAGACATAATAAACTGATTGCTGAGGTAATCCCTACTCGGTCAACTTCAGAGTCTATCAGTTTCATATTCCGATCTAGATACGAAGGGGTGGAAAGTGGTTCGAACCTTTTCCAAACTATCACGAGCTGTCCATCGAACACGATTGGCACTCACTCTATCTTCTACATAGACGAATTTAAACTCTCGACTGACAATGTTGAGAACTCCGGTACTCATTTTGCCTCACACGACTAAGAGTATGCCTGATATTTAAACACCTCTGTTAGAACTCGGACTATCTCTGGAGAGCTGAGTTAGAGCAGACGGACAAGGGTTCAGTTCGGGTTCATTTCCGGGTGTGTATCTGCTCAGCCCAAAAAATACAGAGGTTCTAATTCAGTGTGTTGGGTTTTGAAGTGTAAGTCAGTTTGGGTTACCGAACAATAGTTTAACCGTGGAATCGTTGAACAAACCTTGAATATGTATTATCTAGACAGCATCAGGGATCCCAGTGATTGGGTCTAGTATGTAATTACGATGAAACCAGAGTAGATCAACCGAAATCAGCACAATGCAACGTGATCAGAGGTAAATTAAAAAAAGAAAACTAAATGAAAACACATTCAGAAAAATGTGCCCTCCCCATAAGAGTTGTCTGTATTGTCAAGATAATCAGGGTCCAACTCCGTTTGTAGGTGAACACATTCAAGTGCATTTCCGTCTGGCACTTATCTTGAACTGTTTCCTTAAGACATAGTTTGACGTGGTTCCATCATGTAAGTAAAAGTTTGTATCGAAGTCAGAGAGTTCACAATTTGTTTTCGCCGTCTGAAATCTTCTTTTTATCTTACGTTTTATTCTTTCACTCTAGTAACGTGTAGTTGTTTCCCAGCTAGATCCTTTTGTTCACACACTTCCCATTTCTCCTGATATCCCAACTTTTTTGGCTGAATATTTACAGCATTCATCCCTTTGAAGTGGAATTTACTGTTAGCATTTTGCCTTATCGTTTGAGGTACTCATCGGATAGCATCAACAGGCTAAGAACCTCATGGCTGGAAGACGAGATTTTGGTCATGAGAACCAATGAACATCATTCGATGAAACCATCACTGTACACAGATTTAGATGGTTGGTTTTAACGTTAAAAATGCTGACATAGTACGTACAATATTAAGTACTTCTAGTCAAATCTCAAGTTCATTAGTATGAGATAAGAGGTGACAAAACGATAGTTTGGCAAAGGGAAGTTAAGACAACCACCAGTAAGCCAGGAGGGTTAGATCATTTTTGTCTCCCTGGATAGGATGCCAACACCCACCTGACCTCTTGCCCAACTATGGAAGGTTATGGCGACTAGTCATGTTCAGAGGTGCGAACATACCTTTTCATTGGCAGTGTTGTCAAAGGAGTGAGCGCAATTTATAAATTGAGAGATTGAAAGTCGCAAATCAGCTGTCTCGCAAATAAAGTTTTATTCTCATTTTGCAACCTGGTTATTTATTTGCATGGTATGGACATCTTGCTGTTGGTTGCTTGATTTCGGGGCATGAGAGTCTCAGCTTCTTCTGCCTTTAGACTGAGACCTTTTCTTCTTGGTTGTTTGCTCACTAAACATCAGTGTAACCCATTGATTCAGTGGCAATAGTGATTGCTATAAAAACAATGATGTTGCGCATACGTTACAGTCCTTTCAAGCGACCTGTAAACAGAGTTTATTCCACTACTTATCAGTTATCAGAAGTAAAATGCTCTTAAACTGATCTTTTAGATGTGGCCATTATGCAATACGAACGGTGGTGAGTACGCAGCAGTCTTTCACAGTGTAAGCCTGTTTATTGGTTTCCACTTTTATGATTGATTATCTACATAGAAGAAAGCGAAAGAGGCCATTTTGGATTTCAGCTACCGCATTTAAACTATCTCAATATGTATCTATCTTGCTTTCTTCTTTAGGGGATATGCGAGTGGACGATTCACTGCTGACTCGTCGGAAATATTACTATGCTCTATTCGAATGGAACGTGTGGGGTCGGTGCACTTGCTTCGGTCATGCAAAGCGTTGCAAACCAAAATCGTCCAACGAGGTCATCAAACCGGAGAAGGTGAGTTTACATGCACAATTGCAGGGCTACGCTTCAGACACAGTACTGATCATGCCAATCCTATTCCATCACGAGGTTTGAATAACGTAACTTTAGCTATCTGTCTGGACGTTATTTTCATCTGAGAGACGGTGTGCTATCTGCTGAGTATCGGCTTGGCAGTACAGTCGGAAATATTTCTTTAAACACTGCTTTACCAAAGTAGTTGCAGCAAAATTATGCAGTATTTTTGTATCTTGGCTTGTACAAACTTTAGAAAACCAGTGAAACGTCACTGGTAAACATATATTCTAACTCATCCGATTAGCAAAAACACGCTACTGCTAACCGCTTCCCGACTGCCCTTCCAAAGTTATCTCTCAAGACCCTATCGGTCGCCATTTCCAGTAAATACTCTGGAAGCTCTACGGTGAATATAACTAATCATGACAATACTGGCTTGGTAAATCCCGCCTGTTGCCACCTAGCCTCTCATTACCCCCGTCCCTTGCCTAGGCCCAGAACGTGAATTAATATAAATGTTCCCAACGTTCGCCGTCAAAGACAGATAGGTCAACAGACAGACCCCGCGGGGACGTTAGACTCACTGGGTATCGACGTTTCAGGGACTAGACACCTGGACAGTGGTCAACCTACTGAACAAAGAGCATCCACTCTTTCTATCCGAGACGGTTTGTACACTTTGGATGACTCCACTGCGGCTGCTACTGTCAGGCTGGAGTAGGTATAGTCCTCAGCACGACGGCCATAGCAATACTGATAGACTGGATTCCTGTTGGCAGTAGACTTTATACCGTCTGCTTGGCAGGTTTCGCTGAAGCCAGCTATAAACGTCAAATCTCCGGAAACCTTTTCGCTGTGTCTTCATGCTCTAACCGACTGCAGTGACGTCGGTATCATGGACGACTTGAACCCGAATCTGATCGCTCTCTTTCGGTCGACACACTGGCCTGATATAGTCGTTCTGGCCGGAGATATGAACACCCAGGTCGGCCGCCTTGGTGAAGCCGAGTCTCGTTTAGGTGGCAGGTTTGGGATAGCATCACATCGCTCGGATAATGGTGGGCGATTGTTGCAGCTGTGCGCTGAGCATAAGCTATTTTTAGCCAGTACTGGTTTTAGGCATCGTGCACGTCAATGCTATACTTGGCGCCCGCCTTCTCCGAATCAGGCCTGGTCTCAGATAGAAAGTATAGCTGTTAGTTATAGGTCAGGTTGCTATTCCTGGCTGGGGCCTCGTAATTCACAGAGTTATTGGCTGAATACCTTAGGTGTGTTGCTTCATATTCGGGCTAAGTTTCGTGAATGCTGCCTTTGTTTGACCGAGTTGTTTATTAAATAAGTGCGCCCGATGACGCAAAGCAGTAAAAGCAGCCGGGAAGCTGTCACGTCAATGACACCTAACATTCATTTGTAGCTGGCATGCTTTTACGAGGTGTACAAATTTTGATGTTGAACGTTTCGCGTAAAGACAGTTGCTTTCAGTAGCTAGGTCCCGTCCATCTCTTTTTATTTGCTAGGTCTTGCTTTCGTCTTCATGGTTGTGTGGTATTTAGGCATCAGATGGAACCACTGATTCATTGCCGTCTTTGACGACGATTCCAATGGAATTATTACTACTCGACAATTGTGGTCGAAAACAGATATCATGAGAGAACTGTCAGTATAAAATTGATTACTGTTATTTACGAGCTGATTACTGTGACCCATCAATTAACTAACGCTAGAAGAACCCTCAAGTCACAGTGCAAACAGACTTTACAGCATCGTCAGCCTTCTAGAACTTTTTATATAGCTGTTGCAGCTGTTTTTCTGCAGTTGACCATTAAATCGTGCTTCATCCACACTTCCTCTTCCCATTCATTGAAATGTTTCGATGCTAACCAGCTTCGCCTCTTCACTCTTCCATTACAATTATTAAAAAACGGCAGAGTTTCGAGGACCGGTTACATATGCATATATTCTGCCGTTTAACCATTTAATCAGATCACAGTTCATCTTAAAGTCAGGGGAGAACTGTCAACATTCTTTTAACTTCCACTTTCTATGGAAATATGTCAGTTGCATCATTTTAGAATTTGCGGATTTTCTACTTTCACTTCACTGGTGCTGTGAAACGTAGTTTTTCCATCTATAATTCTATCAAAATTTCATGTCACTTGCTCATTAAACGATCCTATCAGTAGTATTAACGTGAATAATACACATCTGGTCGCAGATTTTATATCCAGCACAGCTCCGCGTACGAAAGCTGCATAAATAGTAGTATTAAAATTCTATTACTCGTCAAACATTAGTAGTCTCGTTTAAAACATAACATTGCTTGGCAGCCATGGATTGCTTTTGAACACGAGTACGACATTGACGCCGGCGTCTTTCATGCAACAGGTATACGGAGTCTGCGAATGTACGCACAATACGGCTGGAGAAAACTGCGAAACATGTGCCGATTTTTACTGGAATAAACCTTGGCAACCCGCGACCAAAGACTCTCCAAATGCATGTGAAAGTGAGTGACCAAACCGAACCTGGACGTGATTCTAAATGTTCCAACTTATTTTGCGATTTTATCAACGTTACTTAACTAAACCATGGAGCAGATCACCAAAGCCGAAGACCGGTTTGCCTCCTTACGCGAAATGAATAATGTAATTTTGATCCTGGCTTGTTCGTTTTTTATTCCGTACTAAAAGCACTGAATGGTTATATAGCTTTTGAGGTGTTTTAACACATTTTTCTTTCACGCAAGTGTAAAGTTCCTATAAGGTGTTCCACTTCGTTGAAACTTTCAAGGCTTCTTCGCTTGTACCATTGACGAACTAGCAAATGCAAGATACAGACATGCCAAAGTCGGTTACTGTTGACCGAGATCGTTTTACTCATGATTCACACGAGGTCATGGAAGTGACATTTAAAATTCTTTAACGGTCAATAATTTACACTGAGGTAAGGAAACACTGGACTTTGTGATAAGTTAAATCAAAAATGCTGACGGCAGTCCTCGTTTGTCACTGAAATAAACAGCCTACACTGATTGTTTCAGTTTGATTTAATGTCGGAAACTGATTGTGTTGGAGGAAGAATGACAGCTTAAGAAATATCCGGATTGGCTGTTTTTCGTCCACGACAGTTACATACGTAAACGCTGTAGAATATACCCCCTGTGGGAAATCTCAATTGTCTGTTGGTTCCGTCCTGATAACTTTTCGAAATCCAAGACAGATGGTCTCCAACTTGGCCTCTGAAGTTTGATGAGGAACTTCGGAAAGTACGTCATACTGTTATGTAGAGAGATGTAACACATTTTTCCCAAGCGACATTCATAATTCTGTCGTACCTTTTCACGGTTTTACTTTCCACGTAGTATTGCTCAATATCACTGTCAATTTAAGACATAATACAGACCACTTTCTGTGCAGATATACAAGACTGTGAAAAACGACATGAGTTATTGAAGGATTGCTTTGTAATATCAAATTCTTCCGTATATTGCCAAAACTTGCGTGACTTTGGTTGACAGTACTTCAGTAGGATGCATTTACCTTCCAAATTCAGTACTTGACCACATATTCTAGTTTACGACAGGGCAAATAATTTGGAACTCCGGATGAACAAGGGCTTGGAAGTGAACAACCGCATTTGTGCCTATCGTTCAATGATGTGGTCCGTGTATTATTAATTACGCGAATCGATTTTTAACAGCGAAATTAATTTATCGTTTTATATCATTCTGTACGTCGTAGTTGTGTTGATACTCCAAAGGACACAATGCATTTTCAATAGTTGTTTTTGGCTTAGACTCTCAACGTTGATCTTGGACGGGAAGTGATCATCTCATGGTCGTTCCAGCCAGCCCTTGTGTACTGTGAAGTTTCTGATCTCAGCCGTTTAATGAGACTCTCCTGGAGACCTGAAACACTGAAATCAATTGACCCCTCTAGTCTCACCTCATGACCGTTTGGCCCCTGAGTTGCTATCTGATGGATTTGATAATCCGATTCAATGTTGCCTCACGGGGTTCATGCGTGTACCGGTCGAAAGTGCTGGTTTTTCATCTCAGATAAGCTCATGACTAATTCATATTGGCTACCACCGTCGCCATCATCTAAAGTTGAGGCGGCATCGACAGTTCTTAGTACTGCTTCTTAACTCCGCGAAACAATGTACGGAAGTAGCGGGCAAGATTCGGCCAGCGCCAACCGGGCGTGATAAGTAGGCGCCCCTCATTCTGGGCTAGTTGGACCGTGGCACTATCTTCCTAAAACAATCGGTTATTCTAATCCTCTAATATTGAAGCTAATGTGGTTGCCGTAAGTTCTCGCAGTTAGAGCACTTCCACTGCGGTCATCAGTGCACTTCCAACATCTGATCACATAGTAGTCCATGAGAATATATTCAACAGTCCTTGCCGTTTCAGTGCAGCTACCGTCACTGAACCGCTCAACCTGCTATACCCATATCCCATACAGTTTCCGGAGGCAGAATCACGGCTGATCCACCGCATTTCGGTGGATCGCCTAAGCTTTTGGTGGTTACTATCTAATTTTGTTTCGCTGAGTGAGCAGAGGTAACCATATAAACGACCGGCATCCATAAGAGGCCATGGAAACGATGATCACAGAAACTGCCATAGCAACAACACACTTCTTATTCACTGCGACTGATTGAATGCTCTGTCGGTGTACCTATGTAAAATTGAAACATTTCGAACGACGGTAAACCATTTCACATGCACGTTGTTTGAGGAAAAAGTGAACAGAGTGGTCTGTAATCTTTATCTTGCAAGTATTCACAGCCACATTTTACGTAAACTACGGTACCATCACTCAAACCTGTACTATTTAAGACATGCACGAGCTAAATAGGTTGAGTGATGCGAGATTAGGTTACCATGGGCGTCTCGGTATGCCTAATCCATCTGACCTTCGTTGAAAACAGGTCATTCATCTAGTCAGCATTTTTCCCTTGTTCTCATACGGGATCTTCGCTTGTTCCTCCGGGTCAACGAAATCCCATCGAACACTGGATGTTGACCAAAAATCACCACACTAACTGACTATCACGTATAATGTGGACGGCGGACTGATGAGCCACTATCCTATTTAAGGTATTCATATGGTGACTGCAACCTTCTAACAATACCATGTGGTGGTTTTTCAGGCCCTGATCGCACTAATTCCGAACATACCGTTCACAGTGTTGATTGTTGCAGCTAAAAGGACCCTGCTGGGAGGACATTCCCTGCAACCACGATAGGGCTGGTGATTTCGGAAAGCAGAGCAGAGATAAAGGCGACAAGTAGGGAGAAGTGGGAAATGGGGATAAAATGAACCACAGGTTTTTAGCGTACACCTCGTGGGCGATGCATGCGATGACGGCCATAACAACAGCAAGTTTTGTTCTGTCCGAGAAAAACGCTACTCATATAATGACTGTCTGTCAAAGCTCGGTGAGTGTGAGCAAGAACAATGTGGTTTGTATAAAATGTGCCTGGTGGGTAAGTGTCAGCTGAGCACTGCTTGCCATCTTGCCCAATTATGTATCAGTAACAGGTGACGCCCTGTACTATGCACTATCCCCGAAACAATAGAAAATTCGTTCACCATAGGTTGAGAGACCGTCACATCGTAATAACAAAGTGCAGGTAAGTGGATCGACATCTGCGTACACTGACGGAAGCACAAGCTGTCTTATCTGAATTCTGTAAGTGGAGCTTCTGACTCATGCACTAAGTTGCACTGCTATTTTACCACACCGCATGGATATCGACGCAGTGCGCGTAGAAAATAAAACGCAAATCTGAGCCAGGGCTAAGCACTTCAAGTACTCTTTCGAAAATACTAATTGGTATCAAGAGCACAAGAATACAACTGAAACGGCTTTCTTTTCATGTTCACTCGCCAGGTGTACATATTAGATCAGCACCGATTGATCGATGCGAAATGCCCTGTCCGTTTTCCACGATTGTATGAATGTGCTGACTAATCGTGTAGTTCTGCGATCAACGGAAATTTAGAAATACACAGACTACGATCTTTATCCCTCCTTTGCTTACTTTTGAACGTATAGTTCCCTTAGGCTAACTTCTATGAACACACTTTCGCTTGCAGGGTGCGAATGTAATGAACACGCGACTGCTTGCTTTTTCAATCCACTCCTCTACGCGAGTTCCGGAAACGTGTCTGGAGGCTACTGCCACGGTTGTATGCACAATACGGAAGGCGTGAATTGCGAATATTGCAAACAGAATTTCTATCGTCATCCATCCTACCCAATCAGTCATCCTTCTACATGCCAACGTGAGTCAGTTGACTCCCTTTCATTTGTTTGTTCATTCTGCTAATGTATACTATATTGTTTTCAAAAATCTATGGTCAGGTCGTGCCTGTCTGCATAGTCCTACAGTACAGATTAACTACTACGCCCATTTTCATCTCTCGCCAAAATGAATCGTTAACCCAATCTGGACTACTGAATGGATGCATCCGAATTTTTCATGAAACCCAAAATCGGATTAGTGTCCAAGTGAAATCTGAACCAGTTATCAAATCCCTATTCACGTTCAAAAGTGTATTGCATAAGATCCCAGTTTTCTCACAAATTCAAGAACTAAGGGTGTACAACACAGCGAAATCAATAAAAATAGACAATACAACCCATTCACTTTTACTCCTCAACATTGAAACCCGTACGTTCTAAATAATACTCTCCCTGATCGTTGACAATTGTAAACGTGTGATGTAGATTTTCAACATCTTAAATTTGTGTCCCGGTGTGTGGAAATTAATTTACAGACCATTGCGGCGCATCTTCCTTTGAATAAACGTCATCACCCACGTCCGAGTTATTTGCAGAGGTCGTTGCACAAAGCGATCGACCGACCTGATCAGTACTTACAAGTCTGTGTGGCTGAGCGTTTACATGTGATAATTCAGTCGTGCCCAGTGTGGTCAGTGGCGCGGTGATCAACATGAGTGGCCGGAGAGCTAGTTCCCGCCACGACAAGGATCTGTATCAAGGACGAGTTCTAACAAGAGTGAAACTCGAATCTACTGCTTCCTTTCAGAAGAAGCTGACTAAAAAGTCTATAGGAATTCGACAGGTGTGCTCAATTTTAAGTAATGTTCAAATTATGGGAATCCCCCACGCCCCACTACTCATTACTAAGTCTATTATTGTTGATCATTCGATCTTCGAAAAAAATCGTCTGGAATGTGGGCGTCGCACTGTTATAGAATGCGGTAATCTCATGCTTTTCTGCTTCAACTTCCATCTGTTTGAAAGTGGTAAGTGATAGTACAGATGTAGTGGGGGTCAAGGTTAGTCCCAACAATCCAATCGTGGTATACAGCGTTATCTAGACGAAGGCAACATTCCTCTCAATTCATTCCCTGTGTCGTTAACCTATTGTCCAAATTTCAATCAATCAGAAAATGTGCCTATCTACTCTCTCTATTTCATCGCGCATGTCTGCCTGTTCTCTGTACTGCCTATGAAGCTCACATGGAGACCATTTTTATTGATTGTCAGCAATGCATGGTTTCTGTTGGTCGCTTCTCACGTTCGAGGTCGTATCACTGCAGATTCACTTGATTCCGTTCTCTGCGTAACGGTCGTACTTGCTTGTACTTTGTTCACGCAGTAATAATTGTATCAATAGTACCATTGCTTTTACGTTTTGGCAAATCGTGGTCGTGGGAATCAGACGCATTATTCAACGCTTACCTAGTGAATCTTACACGTGGTGTAACAGCTAACGAATGTGTTACGCTTCACAGTGTCTCAGCCCGTTACGTGCAGTTGCACTGTGGAAATTAGATTGTGGCCGGACAAGAGAACAATGGCACTGTATTCTATGCGGCCATTTGGAGCAATTTTTTGACTAGTCCTCTGAAACGTCAATTTTCGGAAAATTGTCAAAGTTGACTTTACGATCCACCGGTAAGCTAACCGAGAGATCGCAGAGATCGTGAATAACTGTTGGAACAGTTCCCGTAAGAAGAAGTGCGCAGTTGTTCACCAACACAACAGTAATCTTCTATTCTAGGTGACTTAAAGCAACGTTACATTACCTTAACAATTCGGTGAAGATGTCTGATGTTCTCTACGTATTCTCGCTACTTTTCCACACCATTCAAGTGTGGTGGATACCAACGAGACCATAGGGTTTCTTACTTTTCCCCGTAGTACACTGAAGGCGGTGGTCGCAACCAGCTATATCAGTCGGTTTGCTCAAAATATCGCAAACCTGAACAAACAGACGTTGTATTGACTGTTCTCCGATCAGTCTTTCTCTTATTAAACTCACGTTATTTTTAAAATTTCTTGTTGGTACTCATCGAACAACAGAAATGACAACACTTGAGTGTGTTTATTAATAACTGGTTACCCTATTCAGCTGCTGACGTAATAGTATTAGCACTGTTTGTGCTAATAGTAATGTTAAAAATGATAATGAGTGTCAACATCCGGGTCTAAGTCTAACCAAGCTGGTGTGTAACAACATAGCATAGGCCTGTATCACTGAAAGTGACAAACTCTTCCCAACCTGTCGAGATGCGACTGACTGAAAATCTGTACCATACACCAAAACACAAGGCTTGCCAGATCGTGGGACAGCGTTACAATCGGGCGAAAAATGTCTGTCTCCTATTCCTGTAAATTTGGTATAGGTTCACAGACATCCTGTAGTTAAATATTGTAAAAGCATGGCTGTTTAAACAAACAGAATTGAGTACCATACTGAAATATATTGTTTCATCAATAGTACCAGTGAAAAACTGCAAAATGTAATCAATTTCAGCCGGTTGTGCCATTTTTAGTTGTCCGTTTATCGAATCGTCTACAGTACACATATCTACCAACACCTTTTTGGCCATTCTGAAACCGCAATACATGAAAAAGTAGAAGAAAATAAAATGACACAGTATGACATAGGTATAGTTGTGTTTATATGCCAGGAAGAGCCTGTTTCAAGTGATGACATAAAGACTATCAACTACCACCATGATAAACTCAGGGTCAGCTGATAATGCTTTTTACTTTTAGTCTCGACTTCACATCTCTTGATGAATAAACCTGATTGGACGTGATGTGTCAAACACAAAATGACGTTATCCCTTTGGATTACATGCTCAGCTGCCTAGGTTTGTAATACAAATATTTCGAACTTATTTACAAGTCTACTATCTTCACCTGTTCCTTTTTTCCAGTAAACAACACTAGTTACAACGAGACTGAGCCGTGAGGCAATGTAACGACTTGTGCATCTCGGTGACTTACTGCAGATAAACTGAATGGCTTGGGGATCACACTGAAAGTCATTAATGTCAAGCAGACCAGTAGGTAGAGATGTGGTGAACCACAGCTTCCCCGTCCTTCAGGTTGAAGGCCTAAAGAAGGCTGACACACTTTACTAGAAAAAGTGGTGTTATTCATCATTACTTTATGGTCCAGGTTTTTGATCCGAAAGCTTTGATCGATAACTCTGATCTTTTTCTTGTCTTGATCTGCGCATCCTGACGGTGTTGATATCCACATACAACCGTGAATACTCGAAACACTACTGACTTCAAGCTTTTTGTGAAGCACACACAACTGGGGACGCGGAGCAGAAAAGGCCATCAGAAAGCAGTCTTGCTGACAATGCCTTACTTTCAGTTGTAGCCCACTTTTCCGTTTGCAAGGTGTTAGCACCTTGTTGTTGAATGTTTGAGTTTACGCGCAGTTTTTTGGTAGTGCGGTCTCCTACTTTTCCTTTCCCGCCTATTGTTCTCTTCATGTTTGTATGACAGGTAAGATTTGGTACAAACGATTGATGTATTACAGTTTTGATGGTAAGGAGAAAACAAACCGAATTTATCACATCTCATCCATACGTATCGATAACGGCAATACTTTTGTATAGTCGTTGCCGTATGAGTCGAAACACATAACACATTCACCTGAGCAGTATGATGTCCACTTTAACCTACTCACTGTCTTTTCTAGAGCTAGCCTCATGTTTGCTCATACAGGGCCTTTCCACATTCTCCAGTGTTTTCGGATTATGCTATTAATTAGATAAGTGATGTGCCTTGCGTTATACAGTTGGAGTGAACTGTCGCTATTCTCTTTCCTAACCATATTCTGTCACCAAACTGCCCAGTACAGACAGAGAAAACTATGACTTATTGAATCTTCTAGTGCTTGTTGATCGGTATGCAAGTCTTCTGTCCCGTCCCACATATTTCGCTCCCTTGTTCTTATTGTTCGGCTCATTGCCTCCAGCATGCAACTGCCACACAGATGGGACACTGTATGAGGGATTCTGCCAACAGTATACAGTGCCCGAACAAAATACAGTGGCTGGACGCTGCTTATGCAAATCAAATGTCGGTGGAGACAAGTGTGATCGCTGCAAAGTCGGCTACTGGAATTTTCAAGCCAATAATCCAGAAGGTTGTCAAGGTTAGTGTTTTTATACTAAGATCATAGGTCAACATTAGATGATTATGGTTCGTACTTTCTATACATATCAAATTAACTGATGCGTATTTTGGAAATGCGGAAATTCACGCCTGAACAACCAAGATAATGAAAATAGATCACCTACGATGGCCGGATCGCATACTCCATATACTGACGGAATGTCTGTCACACCGCGTATCGTTTACTGTAACAGCTGATGGTTGGAAGAGATCGTCCGGCTGCTAGCCAATGGCCTGGTCACGAGTACTGAAAGTCTTGACGATCCCGCTGAGCATGGTCGGTAGGTTCTATCTCATAGATGGCAATTTCTGGACCATTTAGACCACTGAGTAAAACGTTCCCGGACATGAATGTCCCAGTCATCTACAAGCCTACATCTATAAGATTGTTGACTCTTCTTCGTTGATTGTGCCTAGTTTTGCCTCATAAATTTGTACCTATCTATTAATCCACTACCGCTTGGGTTGGTGTCGGCAATTTTGGAATCCACACTATGATACCCACGGATATGGTTGAAGCCTGAGGCTGTTGACAAAGATTATGAGGCTTACAGCCTGATACACCCTGGATGTGTTCGTTCTAGATTAATATCCGACCATTCATTCATGGGACAATAAAAGCAAAAAGTTGTTTGACCGTTTTCGCTCACACAACTTTGGTCTGCCTGGATTGGAACTCCAGATTACTCATAAGATTTATGGGACTGACCAGCGTTGTTTGCATTATCTGACGGAAAACCTGAACTCACAACGCCTGCCGCATAACTTGAGGTGACCATTGTTTGTGGTAGTAAATCACAAGGTATTCCGTCAGTTACGCGGTCCCGATTCTAACAGATCCTCAATGCGTTGATGGCTAAAGTTAGCGAACTTCGCGATCATCCATAGTAATACACGAAAAAACTATCCGAAATTAAAGTGTATCACAGTCAGTGATATGACTGCTTGTGGTGATTGCTCACTGAGCAACTCAGTCCTGCTTTCCTAATATTTCTTGTTTGTTGGAAACTCGAATCACGGTGACACGTTTTGCTCAAAGCTCTGTAGTAATGCCGTATGTAAATACATATAGAATCAGCTAATCTGTTAACCTTAATTTAAACAAATGTCCAAGAAAAATTTAAATAACATCTACAGTGGGAATAGGTATAAGTGTGACTGTTTTTAGTCCTCTGGATGAGTATTTAGGTAGATCATCCTCTGATGTTTGGAATAAATCTCTGTTTGATTGCAGATATTGATGAGTAGACAAGTGCAAATTTGGGACCGTTTGTAAATGAACTGAAACTCTCTATACTTAAAGTATCATTCACTTATTAAGCTAAGTCCCAGCAATCTCCGTGAAGGTGAGTTTCCCGCATTTAATCTAACAGTAAATGAACTACAGCGGTCAATCATTTGATATTCCTGTTCACTTATCACAGGTCTGGCTAGCTCTAGTGCCAGCTCTCTTCTAGCCCACCGTAACACCAAATCCATTCAAATCAAGTGCAGTGTTGCTGCATCTAATGGGTGATTTTTCGGCCATGCATGCTGGTCCATGCAGTTTCGTTAACAAGTTTGGACTGTGGTCCCTCCTAACACTTCTTCCAGTTTGTCCGAATGCGTCTGTAGCGCTGACCTTGCCAGCTCGTAACTTCGGCTCGATGGATAGATCCGTTGACAGCTCGTTTCTCAAGTTCCAGACGACAAAGTAACTACCCATAATGTTCCCGACTGGTGCGGATTTAAGGTGTGGACTTAGCATTTCCGTTCATAGGAGAATAAAAGAAGTATGTCCTACACATGTTGAAATCTGACTCACATTTAGTCGTAGTACTGACAAAACTTGCAGGCATTGGTCGCATTCTTTCTTCACTGCATACGACCGGCCCCAAAGCGTGCAGATGTTCGAATTATGTGTCAAGCTTGGAGCATAGGAAATTGGGATAGTAAACAGACGATGATCTGTTCGGCGTTCAATTTGAACATCGTTCTCCAATTATAAAAGATAACTAGTAGTAACGCAGACAATTATAAGTTAAGTAAAACTGGGACGAAGTCACAATATCGAAAACATCAGACACCGATCCACATGAGTGAATTTTAGTCTGCATACTCATATGGAACATTTAGGTTAGAAAACTGAATTTACCAAGATAGTCATATGTACGCAGCACCGTACGCAATACTACAGGGTTCACAGGTTCAAACGTCTCGGTAAAGTTCTCAAAGAAGACGTAAAACTACTAGTTCTGTTCGCGACACTTTTTCCGAATCTGTTTAGCAACGCACATCATGTTCACTGCACTTCGACCGACCCGGATTCTACGCAGCGTACCAAGAAACCTGATCATTACTCACAAGCGAAAGTGGTTGAGCGTTCACATATGATAATTCGGTCGTGCCTAATGTGAGGTCAATGGCGCAGTGGTCAACACGGTTGCCTCATGAAAGCGTGGCCGGAGTTCTAGTCCCGGCAGTGGCACTACTGACGAGCTCTAATGAGAGCGAAACTCGAGTCTAGTGCTTCTTTTCGAAAGAGGCTGGCTGGAAAGTCTATCTGAATGCGAAGGCTGCGATCAAATGTGGGTGATGTTCAACTTGAAGAGAATTGGAATCCATAACATCGACACTAAGTTGACCGAGCAGAACGTTTGTATGAACCTGTCCAACAAGGCCCAGCAAACCGATCCCATGATACCTATCAGTGCTTTGATTGCTCATCCTTCCATTCTTGAACTCAGATTTTTGGCCCTAGATTAAAAGGGCCAGTTGAGGAGAGTATGTCCAAAAACTGGACCGCCGGGTTAGAACTATCTCTTGTCTACCCATTCTAATTCACGGCCTTTCTGTTTACGATTCAGTTGATGGTCCTCTGTACCTGTTGTTCATCTGAATTGGAAATAAGTGCACCTTTTATATCTTACTGTGACAGGTTATTCACATTGAGCTTGTCGTCCGTTGTCAGTTTATTCAATAAACTACCAATTCCTGGCGTCAGGTCCTCACTGTGTGCTTGAAAGACTAATTGCTCGTCCACCGTTGTTTCAGTGGTGTGTAGGAGCAGAACAAACTAACCACAAAACTCCCTGTATTGTTGGTATTCAACATAGCGTTGTAGCGGCTTATTCTGCTTTATCCATCAGTCCTACCTGCTTTCACAAAACCGACAAGTGAGTTAACGGCGAGCGCTACAGAATGCCCTCCCCTTGTTTTAGTTGCTTATGTCTAGTATCAGTCAAGAAAACGAGATATATAAATTTCCAGCTTTGAGTCACACTTGTGGATTCTGAATTCTGGACTTGATCCCCGCAGGAACCCACAAAATGGCAGACTAACAGATAATTACAAATCCGCAGCAAGGAAGAAACCAAGTACAAGCAATGGAACTTCGTGATAATGAGGGGAAAAGGAGCAAAGTCAATGAACTTAGGAATGGGGGGCTCGTCACTGACTGTTCAATATACTGACACGTCAGAGTGTGTCCACTCAAGAAAGTTGATGATGGCGCACCCCGAGAACTGGTACACAGCGTCTACCAACCCTGTTTAGCGGGGTGGTCACGGTTTTCCTGGACCGTTACTATTCATACCCCAGTTATTTTTTGAGTTGTTCAAGCCATCGGTGGCCGCACCACACAATGTACAAGGCAGCAGACGTTCCGTCGACAGGGAATACGTGACCTAACTAGCGTATTTTCATTACATCGGTTTTTGGTCGTGAAAGTTTGGATTTCTGAAATACGCGCAGATGAACTAGCGCTGTGCCCACCTAAGCAGCCCATTCGATATACGTTAGCTGGGGGACCAAAGGATGGTGGAATCCAGGAGTTTATGTGCACTTCACCTAGTGTGATCCATTGTTTAGGACTAAGTGCGTGCATGCACTATAAACCGCTCCCTTACGACGACAGTCAGTCGCCTTTTTGACACATCGAATGATGAAGGCTGACGAATGCACAGTGTCTGCGCTGTGTTCATGGATATCCCGTCGGCAATTCGATAGGCTGATGAGTCGACTCTATGGAGTTAGGACAAACGAGCAATTGGCCCAAGCAGCCTGCCCGCTTGACGATACGTATATACAAGCGAAGAGGAAAGAAAAACGAAAACCGTAGAAGTGTGAATTGGAGTCAAAACTTATCAGTTTATGCAAACAAAGGTTTTGTGAACACTGTCAGTCGCCGTTAGTTTAAAGCGGAACAGTTAAGCGTGAAACGACACTATGTGCTTGGCTGCTTGTGTTAGTGATTGATTAAACATATGATAAGTTTGTCGGTAAGAAACATATGAAATGTATGTGGTGTGTGAACGGTGCGTATTTTTAGAAAGAATTTCGTAAGCAAAGTTGTCATAAGTCACAGTGTTTAGAAGAAAGATAGTCACTACTTCTAGACAAATGTTTAAAAAGACAATAGGTAAACGAAAAGTCCTTAGCACGGAGACCAGAAAACACAACGGGAGATGGATAGAACTAATGGCGGAGAGTATCGATGAACAGAACAGTTAATTTGATGTACAGGTATACGGAATGAATTTAAACTCCATACAAAGTGCTCTGGAAAAGAGTTCACCGATACTAGTATCAGTCACGTGCCGCTTTGACGGCGACCGCCTAATTCATTCGGATAGAATTCATTCGCCTAACCCATCCCAAGGTAACTAGGTTCTTTACAGGTGTACCACCAACGGGGCCTATTTGACAGTTCGCGAGTACTCGCGTGTTGCTCATTAATTCATTGCTCTTTTATCTCCAGCCTGCACCTGCAACATGATGGGTACTTTGGACAACGGGGGTTGCGACCCCTACACCGGACTGTGCACGTGTAAACGATTTGTGGGAGGAGCCAACTGCGATCAATGTTTGGTGAGTACACCGGACTGTTTTCAAGACTGAAAGCTACCTGCTATCCATTACAAATAATGACAATTCATGTTTCATTGTGCATGTCATTCCTATGAGGCACAATGAAGAACTGTTAATAGCGAGTATCAGAAGTCTGAATCACAAGGGTTCACAGATTCATGAGATAATGTTTGTTATCGGCTTCATAGACTTCGTACATTGCTTTATTCGAAGCCATATCCAGAGTTACAGAATGGTATTTTACTCTACTGTAACATCGCTTACACCAAATAGTTCTGGTGTCAGACGTGATAAATTTTTCCGTTGCAGGATGGTTGGGCACCTGTTTCTTGAGTATCATCGGTCCTATGTGGCAAAGTAGGTTCTAGATCGCTCAGCGCACAAATAATCGTGGCTTGCATTATGTCTAATGGCCATACTCTCAAGATTAAATACGACCTAGTAAGAGAAATTGAAGGAAACAGAAAGTAAACGATGAAAACAAATATGACTGTACTCAAACATTCAACATCAAAAGATCTACACATTAGGAAACGGAAAACCGTCACATACCACACAATGTATTGAGTTAAAGGAGGGAATGCGTAAACAATTTTAAAAAGTTCGACAAACGGACGTTCGGAAAAAAAATATCCCAGTGATAGACCTGAATATGGCATATGGGCAAAGATGAGATTTATAAAACATTTTAGTCTATGTGATTATTTCATTATTTCTGATAATAACCGCAGACTATGGAATAGCAGACGAAATAACCAAAGCTAGAAAACTATTAACACACCTTAAAGTTTCCGTCGATCCCATAAAATCTAAGAGGCATAATCTTTTAGACAGAGACACAGTTGTTGCGTTGATAAGACCTCGACAATCCGAAAGATTATTTGCCTCATTGATAAAACATCTGCCCAAGCTTCACTTCGCACCCTCCAGATTAACTATGCTACAGCGTGCAAGTGTTCGCGATTATACAGGTTGTATAGTAATCATAATTGCGGTTAAAACCATCACAGCCTATTGATTCTGGTTGAGTAGTTTTCATCAAGGCACTAATAAGCGGCGTCTGCAAGAGTGTGTACATAAGTGAATTGGCCAGCGAGATCAAGGTAGTCTGAAGTCTCAAAACGGGTCGCATTCAGTGAGTCAAACAGATACAGGGCAGTTGCACTCACAACGTTTTAAAGTAGATGATCAGCTAGGTTCATTATTTTATGCGCCATAGAGTTGCCCAATATAAAACATCTTCGATGGTTCTCTGTGGATATTATGTCGATCAGTATATTCCTAAGGATATTATCCGACAGTCGATTAGTTTCAATTCCGTTGGTGAATTGTCACTAGGTTGCAGGTGACTGGCTTGTCAACCAGTATTTTGTACAAAAGCTGTGGTTGTAAATCCTGAAAAATGCACCCATCGTTCAGTACGCGGTAGCATATACACAAGGTGATAGTGCTGCCAATGAGACTAGTCCGCAAAATGTCTTGAAGTGGAAACATCTTCTGATGCAAGAACAAATTTTTTTGTACGCCATTTATAGACATGACTGTGCAATTGACACCTTATTAATAATAGAATATTATACACACATCGGTCATGGAAGCAGTGAAAATGTACAAAAAAAGTCGATAGCGTCTCTTGAAAAGCGTTTGAAACGGAATGTGAAAATCTCCCCGGAAACAGCTGTGAACGGACTTTAGACAGTTTCAATTTGTCTAGAAACGTTTACTAAGAAATGCGTGATGTCATTTTCTCTCGCGACGTACGAGTGCACAATGAACGTTCCGTATCCTTCAGCATAGACGGTGCCAGATGATTCCTGGATAATTCTGAATAGTAAAAACAGTTTAGAAACGAATAAATCTGGTTCAAACTACGCAGGTGCTCTTTTTTCGAATAATTCAAGTAAATTATATGAAGCGATGCTCTTAGAAAAAAGTCTTCAAATCTCAAGCCATGTTATCACTCATCGTTTTTCCATGTTCCGTACTCGGTCGTCCCTATCCTCTTCGTGCTTGCTTTTCAGGAAGGCTATTTCAATCTGACGCTTGCCCCACTCGGTTGCCAGGAGTGTGCTTGTAGTCAGTTGGGATCGAGAAATGCGATTTGCAATCGAATCACGGGCCAATGCGAATGCAAAACCGGTTTCACCGGAAGACGGCTACTTTATTCGGCCCCCCACGGAGATTATTGATCGTCCCGGCGAGAAGGAGATCACACTGGATGGTCCGAAGGGTGAGGGGAGATTTGTGATTGTGCTGGATGTTGATCCCAAACAAGTGAGTATGTTCATTTTGAAGTTATGTAATGACTGGTAACGGAATTCAGAAATGAACGGGGAAATGAACGGGAAAAGTCAGGCGCTAATGACGTAGTCTCCTGTTCTAGTTTTTGTTGTTGTTTTGGTTCCAGCCTTACTTTGCTGATAACGTGCGTGTCATGCTACACCTAAGTATCGTTGACCCAGCCACTAACATGAGAAATGGACAAAACGTCATAACAAACCTCATTTTCGACGGCAAAATACTGGTTGTCAACAGGTTTAGTTTGATTGTGGATTAGAAACAGAGGTAATCCGCGAATGTGATGACGAGTGCATGCAACGCGAACGCCTCACAGACCAGACTGTAACAAGCTGAACCCGATATACGTTAATAGTGTTTTCGTTACGCTATAACTAGCAAGCAGCGTATGTGGCCCGCCTTCAGCATACGTCTGAGAAGCATTAGTAACAATAACGTTCCAAACTTCCTGTTTAGTTAAGAGTTAGGAAATGTTAAATTCCATTTTTCTTCCACTAGTTCGGCGAAGGGGACAAATGGACCATCATTGTAAAGCCATATCAACATGGGGCTACCAGATGTCGTAATCCTTCTCAAACCGTTAATGTTTATCAAGGTAAGTCAATGTCCCTCACATCCTTTGCAATATAATGAATCATACCTGTAATAATATTGCTCGTTATGGCAGTCTGGTCCTGCCTGCTACACTTATTCTTAACCCAAAGTAATCATCAAACCGTGCAGTCCTTTCGGAGGCATTAGCTAGTAAGTGCGGGAATATCCGATGATAGCTATCACTTCGAGAGATTGATATTCAGGTAAAGTTTTCAGATATAGAACATTGTGTGCCATACACTTTTGGTCAAGAAAGGGAGTGAGCAGTTCTTAGTATTCAACCTGCGCGGATCAAGCATCAGGCTTACGCAGTTCCTGTTGTTAATTTCCCTAAGTGACCTTGTCTAAAAATCGGTTATTCCTCAATTAATGGACAGTCACCCTAGCCCACATGTCCTTTAGAAGACCACCCGACTGAACGCCACGCCCCACACAACCTGTGCGACTGGACGACAAGGCGGC
This sequence comes from Paragonimus kellicotti, assembly GCA_014220965.1. NCBI lineage: Eukaryota > Metazoa > Platyhelminthes > Trematoda > Plagiorchiida > Troglotrematidae > Paragonimus > Paragonimus kellicotti. Next base: position 14,377 of record LOND01001503.1, on the reverse strand, counting down.
AAATTTATCGGTATGCATTTGCCATGCATAGTCAATATTCTTCTTACTGTAAGTACTACTAAGTTGTCTTTGACGAAACTTGCTTGAAAACTCTGCGATTTTTTCCTGTTTCATGCGTTCTCATGCCTTTGAATCGTTAGCCACAAATGCACTAGTGCCCCGGACTGTTCGGTAATTCCGGTTGAACAGGTTTACTGTGTTCTCATTGTTTAAAGCTTTGGCGGTGTGCTGATGGAAGTTCAACACACTCCATCTGAATAACCGGGCAGCAACTCTTATATGAACAGATTCAGTATCACCTCGCAATGCTGAGAGACTTGTCATCATTGGATTATTCCTACTAGACTATCTACGGGCGAACTCTGCCATCCAGCTCCTAAAGTGAATTTACGACCCCTCAATCAATCGTCAAATCCCTATTAATCTGCCCGCTGATGTTGACGCCATCGTAATGCATCAGTTAAATTAATGGATGTCTTACTCAAGGTCGGGTGAGGACTGATGACTACGTGAGCAATCTGTATTCATCAAAATAATATAAGCTGCATAAACAATAACAAATGAAAGCAACATAGTTCTTCCTTCATTCCGGATGATAGGGTATTCAACTCGTTTGCACACAGAACAACAAATATGAACCAGGGTGATGAGCTTCGCATGCTCAACTGACCTTTGCAGACTAAGTGTTACAAACTACCCTGCCCATTAGCTTGACAGGGAGCATCACGGTCCTGAGCCTGGTTGTCAAGCAGAACGGTTGAAATATGCATGATGGAAATAAAAAGGCATTTCAACTTCAGAGAGATGGCACAACTCCATATGTTTAAGTCGGGAACAAGACCATACGGTATTGTGAAGTCGGTATAGCTTCAGAACCACAGTTTGAAAGATGAAAGAGGGATTTTCTACTAATCTTCGGTAGACGCTAAGATTCCATTGTTTCAAAATTAGTCCGACGGATAGAATCTGTGGAGTCGCGTTTTCTTAATATCAAGTATAAATCCAGCGACCACAAGATATGAGTGAATCCAGAAGGTTGTTCCTCCATGCTGTTTCTCATTCAATATTGTATTATTTTTACAGAACGGACGATGACTTCGCTGAAACTTTATTGATCAGCCGTCTGACTATCCTCACTGCTGTTGCCGATGAAACTTTCCTCTTCTTCTTCAACCGCAATCTCAAATGCCCTTATTAGGCCTAACAGTGTCACCTACCATTTCTCTCTTTATGCTGCCTATCGAAAGTTGTTCCTTAGCTCGATCGCCACTTTTAGAATGATTGCTTGGAAAGGAGGACTGGAGTATATTATTATTATTATTGCTTGCGCGTACCCTTCCACAAACATTGATAGTAAACTCACAATATGCAAACGTGGACTTCCGAATCAACAGCTCTTATCAGTTACGTTTTGTCAAATGGACGAAAACTTTCTGGTTAGGCTGATACAAACAGCCAGAAATGCTCGTCAGACGAGAGGCACCTGAACCTCCCAGATAGTGACTGACATGTGTCTGATTTTTGTTGTTGCTTCATCATCACTGGTCAGCTAGCTCAGTTGTACTTTATTATCAATAATTCATCATTCACATTAATAGTCGATTCTTAAATGGAGAATATTGTTCTGGTTTAGAATCGACTGTTGTTATGTGGGCAACCGATGAAATTGTAAATTACACTGTTGTTGAAAATAGACTGGACGGTTTGCAGCATTCAGCCCGCACGGTTCAGTATTTTATGTCATACGTGTTGCACTAGTACGCTCCTACACTGTTTGACTATTCACTAGCCATGTGTGATTGAAGAACTTTGTTGTTTACTGGTAGTTGCTTAAAAGAACAGACTAAAATAGATCTTACATAACAGACAATTGATCACAGCTTTCTCATTAGGATAGTTAGTCCCTTTCGTGAAAAAGCATAAGACTTGCGTTCCAGTTTTGTCAATGTTCATCGGTCACAAGCTTACAAGCTAATATAACTGAGCAATGTAATCCAGTCATGCTACTATGGAGTGAACGGCACACTGTTCAACACAGTTGCCTCACTGGAATGGGCAGCCAAGTTCAAATGCATGTCGTGTCAAGAATGTTCACTGCTAATGAATTTTAACGTCGCAAATAAATACGGTAGGTGACCGTAATAGACGGGAAATTTACGATCGAAAAACAATTCGCTACAGTATTTGGTCCATTATAACGAGCGTTATCTTCATCAATCTGGCAACCATGCGATTGGACATTGATGGTCGAGCGGTTGAAGACGGTTTACGTTCTCTATATTTCACAGTCTTAGAATAGTACCGCTTCCACCGTAACTTTATCTACGTAACCCGTAAGCTCACGGGGATGCCTGTCTATCTTCTAAGATATTCCAAGTTAGCCATGATCGTCCCAGTCTTGGAGGTGAGAGCACCCGTGTCATTTTGTCTCTTTCCGTAGCTTCTATTCAGACTTACATAACTGAGCTCATGTGACCCATTGGCTTTCAGTCACCGATGATACAGTCTTTCTTCGCAAAGGTTTGTACACTTCTCGTGGCGACATCCGACCACTGGGGTACATGGCCTTCAAAACAACAAACATTTAACACTCGAACAACCGATTGTAGTCAGTAAGGATATGATTTCTGGTTTAAAATATACTCACTACTATTCCGCAGTGTAAGTAACTTATTTTTAGCTAGATGCACATTGCCTTTGGTGGTTGGGTAGTTTAGGGGTCAACTCACTGAACGATAATAAAATGGATAAAAGTAAGCTGGGTGTATTCATTTTCGGGATTCTTCATTTATGAACATTTTCTGCTGGCCAACACTGCTTATTTACTCAATGTACTGCCTTATAGAGAGGATGGCAGGTTCAATGATGCCGGTTTTAGTGGGCAACTTATATATATATATATATATATATATATATAATATATATATATAATACTTATATATATATATATATATATGCAACTAACGAAACGTATGAGAACAAGATGACTTGCACGGTTATCTACATAATTGACTTCTTGAGCCAAGCCGGTTCTCACAAAGACAATCGGTTACGATCGGTAGATACTGCACATTTTGCTGTGGGAAAGGTAACACGCCACCGCGAAGTGGTTACGACATCTCCGAAGTTCAGACTCTTGCTGAGCAACCATCAACAAAAATTTGACGCTACTCGGTACATAATCTTTCTTACGTAACTTACCGCAGTTTTGTTAGATGCACTATTTTGAGGTTTTGTAAGGAGATGGTTTTAAGTGATAATTTTATAATCAGTGATAAAAGCTTACAGACGAATGATAAACATTTTTTGTGAAGCTATGAACATTAAACACTTTCCAGCTTCCTACGAAAAACAAATCGAAATTATGACAGTTTTTTATTTACACGTGAAACAAGTACATGTTTAGTGGTTTACAGTCACCAAAATACTGTAGATTGGGAGCCCAAGCTGTGGAACCTAAACGGATCACACACCTCTGTGCAGGCGAACACAACCGTGATCTCGTGATATCCAGTCAGCGTCCACTCACAATTAGGTTACGTGGCTTATGAGACAAATTCCTCGAACATTCTTGGAATTCCATTGTTGTTTGGTTCCTCTGGACGAAACGGGAACTAATATACCCCACCCACTTGGCTGGATACACCGATTGGCATGGGTTACTCGGTGTGAGTTTAGTGGCCAGAGAATGTTGACTCTAACCGAGGAATTTTTTATGCCTGATATGTAAACATTATTGTTAAACATTCTATATCGTTGTATGCGTTTGTGTAGTATGTGACTTGCAATTATGAGTTAACAGTTGAAATGAAGTTGTCGGACACACTTATCAGTTCTTGAGGCTGCGTAAGCATAGTCTGATACACGACAATATATCGATTGTTTGAGATCTGAATGTCATGAAATTCTTTGTTACTACAGTGGGTTTTGTGTTTCGGAATCTAACTTGGGCTGTATTCTCCAAATATTAATTGACACTGGTCAGCTGCATACTTAAAGTCCAATCGTTGCGGCTCTCTGCTGAACTCAGAGCTGACATTCTAACCTTCAAATGAGAACCTAGTCGGAAAGTTTTTCATAGGACACGCTGAACTCTACTGAGGAAAAGTGTTGCAAACGATCGTTGCGTGATTCGCAATGTGTATTTTTCAAAAGTGAAGGCCTCCCTGATGAATATACTGCAATTAGTCGGACACTATGAGCAATTTTTATTGTTCAGTTGTCACGCTACCTCCTTTTTTGATGAATCGTTGTTCGAAACCTGTCCAGCGTCTAGAAGATGTGCCCTGTCCGTTCACCTCAAGCTACTCGCATATCCTGCGCAATATTTTACTGTTTCTCACAGATACCAGCAAGATCATCATTTCGGATGTTTGTTTGGAGGCCGGACTGCCAATTGTGCTACGCATTATGCCAGAATCGCAACCTTCTGGACCGTACACAGAAATTCTTCTCACCGACGTAAGTATCACTTTTGTGGACCACTACTAAACTAGGTTAGCCGGCACAAAAAGAGAGAGTTTAAAAAAACAGATCAGCAGAATTGGAATGACGTTTTACTGATCGAAGTATTGTCGTACTATCATTTACTTCTTACATGTTGATTACTTAACTTCTGGTTTCGTTTGTTAACCGTCAGAAATGGTCTGAATTTTTCGTATACCCATCGTTAGTGCCTCCTACCAGATTACGTAGTCCGCAAGTTAGCAGTACCGAGGTTGAGGTGAATTATTCCACTAGACATATCTATAAGTTAGACCTTTGTACACACAACCGTTGAAATGCGGGGTTTTCGTCAATCAACGGATTTCTGATCAGGAATCGACTGAGCCCGATGTTCATGTGCCAATGATTTTTATGCTTCTAAAGTGCTGAGGAATTTGAAGTGCCCTGAAGGTATTGAAGATTAGATCATAAAAGTTTCCCATACTAAGTCTGTCGCAGGAGGAAAATATTTAGAAATGACAACATTTTCGAGACCGTAAAAGTAATCGCACCACATTTGTCGACGTGTTTCAGTGTCCATGTCAGTAGTGTGTTTTTTTCTCCCCTACGTTATACTTGTAAAAATGAACCTAAAGTCACTCTGTTGTTGCTTGGTTGAGCATTTAAAAGTGTAAGGTGTTGATATGTGTACGAAATTCTATACTTGTAAGAAGCAGTTCTCAGGAAAAGGTCTCAGTTCTTCGTTTCTGTCGTGTTACTTGATGTACGAGCAAAGTTTATGTTGACATATGTATCACACGTACGCGTGCGCTTTTATTGTCAAATTTTTTATTAGTGTTAGTAACAGTAACAAACATGGATGAAACCTATTCTAGTTCATCCACATCCATCAGTAATTTCAATTCAATTGAGGATTGCGCAAACACTGCTAACGTCCGACGGTTTTCAGGTGATTCTCCAAGTTTTGTTTAATCTCTACCACTACTTTGCGATGTCCTTTAGGGTTAGAAACTTGTGAAGATATCTTAGTGAATAAGACCGGCATGTCGTACGTAGCATTCACAGTAAATGAAGTAAGGTTTTCTGACTCTGTGTGTGCAAAAATCATGCAGTTTATCACCGATTTCCAATATGTGTCTGTGTTAATTACAATTATTGATCGAAGCAAGTTGTTCCCGCTGCTAATATTTGCCACACCGATCAATATATCATGCGACGTTATTAGAATTTCTGTACGTCTGCTTGATGTGAGTAACCTTAGCTGATTGTAGAATGACATATTGAGGTAACGCTCAGGAGTCTGTTTCTGTCCATGCCAAATCACACTTCTGCATCCAGAGCAAAGTGGACAAAACGCGTGCTCAGCTTATGGTAAGAATTGCGGGTATATGCCACAGGAAGAGAGTCAAACTGGAGGATTGATTGGTACCATAAATACATATCAAGAAAACAACTGGCTTTTAGAAAGACCAGAGAAGAATGAATATCAACTGAACTCCATCAACTACTATAGCAAAATATCTCCACTGATAAACATGTTCCGCAGCACGAAGTTTGTGGTTATAACGCTGCCGTCTGGAGGTGCCGTGCTCTTCGTGAAGACCTGTCGGAATCCAAACTCAGCAACCGAACGAACGTATTACGCACCCCTTCTGAAATTACTAGTCCACACAACTGATGTATCTGTCGTTTACAGAGGTGGTTACGTCAAGTCCCGCCAATTCCCGTTGTATTTCTCAATTCGAATATAGCTGTCGTGTCTGTTACCTGGGCAGAACTGAAAGGAATTTATCCATTCGAATGGCGGAACATATTCTTAATTAGTTAGCTAAACAAAAGTCATAGTTTTCATCATTAATCACTGATGTCGACGTAAAAATAGTGTTCTCACACAGATTTTGTTTTTCAACTTGTACTTGCGAACGGAGTTAGGGAACCAATTTTTTCAGAACTCAATCATTGATTGTTAGCTAGAAACTGATAGCGATACACACACACTGTACGAGGCATTACATAGTCATAGGCTAAGTGGCCGTATTTTGATTGCCCTCTTGACAGATGACTATGCCTCACCTTTTTGCTTAATGCCGTTAGCTATGAATATTTTCGAAGATTGAAAATGAGTTGTTATCTATGAAAAAGCTTGTGCGGAAATTTCAGTCTTTTAGATATTAAAATACTGGTAATCCCGAACCAGGCTGCACCATCGTCTTTGTTACATAACAGGAGTGGGAACAAATTTCACTTGGTTAGATGTTTTTGGAAAGATACAAGTTTATAGTCAACAGTTATTGACAACACTCCTGAGGAAGGCCACCCGAGGTGGTTGAAACGTAGAGTATTACAACTTGCTCATAACGTTGTGTTATTCTCAATCCATTCTGGGATGGAATGAGATGTTAAGATGAACTTGCAGGATTTAGTCGTGGTTTGATTCTTACCGAAAAAGTGTTCAGTATAGATAGGGAAAATCGCATTCATATAATAAGATGTTAACTGTGCAAACTGTCTAAACTTTGCTAAAGTTAAATTTGTGAACGCAGCAGTTCGTTTTTTTAACTCCCTATAAAACCGCCTTGTGTCATAATGAAGAAGCTGGAGTAAGTATGACATCAGGACCTAAACGAAGATTTTTTTAATGTTTGTCCCGCCTCTCTTCCTTGACGAACAACTGACAGATTGTGCTCATTCCAACCGATGACAGCAGTCTAGCTCGTCGATGTGAGGTCTTCCGCGAAATAGCGATGGACATTCTTTCGGGTCGCGTGGAAGATAGATCAGGTCTACCTCAAGAATGCGAGGTCTACTTCCGTTTACCACGTGTGAGCTGGCGTGAGACCGGGTCTGTTGCCGAAAGTAGGTTTTATCTCACTTAGAACATTCCTCAAATCCCACATATGGAAGGAGTGCAACTGAGTGCTTGATTAGACCACTGCATGCCCAAAAAAGATGACGATTTCCATTGTATTTGTGAGGCCACTGATTCTGCAAATATCACGAGGTGTTATAACTGACGCTTGGGCTAATGACCACAAGTTTTCCCATCCAAGGTCAGATTTTAAAGTAATCACAGCCGTCTGACAGTTGAAGTTGCTCATGAACCTGGCGATGTGTTTAGTGTGAATCTGTTTTGGTTAACTCATGATTGCGCTTGATTTCAGATGGCTTAGTGGTAGACGTACGTTAATTATGTTCGTTGGAAAGAAAATAGTAGAATTGTGATCGTCAATTCCAGTAGTCACATTGCATCTCAAAGTTGTAAACCGCGTTTCATCCGTAATAGATTAGTGTTTTACCTAATGACTGCTGTGATTAGTTTGTTCGCGTTCAGTAGGTAATGTCACTCAGTTTTTCACCTAATACACCAACTCACGAGATTGTCCATCCCTACCCGAAGTTGTAAAGCAGAGTAATTCACTGCAGTTCCCATTGCAATTGACTCTTCTGGACTTCCGTGTGTATCGCTTAGATTCCTCAGTACCTGTGGTTGATATACGTTTTGATTCATTGTAGGATGCATGTGTAACTCAACCGGGTCACAGACGGACATTTGTGACAAATTGACCGGACAATGTCCGTGCAAACCTGGTGTGGTTGGACGAAGTTGTGACCGGTGCGCTCCTTACCACTATGACTTTGGTGCCATGGGCTGTATTGGTGAGTCGCATCCCGAGTACGAATCCAGTTTTTTTGTCATATTGGATCGGTGTCATAAATCATCAACTTGTATGTGTGACCTAACCACCATGTGGTACTGAGCGTAATAGTTACACTAGTTGTCAGCTGTTAAGACACTTTAGTGATTCAGAAGTACATGTCCGTATACACTGTTTGCATAAGCCGGTAGACATCTTTATTTGTTGGCGCATCAGAAACTGGATATTTTACAAAAGACTTACAAACAGTTTGCACGGTGTCTTTGAGGATACTATTTTTCAGCAAATTAAGTGCGGATTAAAAAGGATGATAATCAAGTGAATTTCTACATTCTAATCCTAATGTTTAAAGATAGGAGTTATTGATACTGTGTACAAAAAATTGATGAGTCAAATGCTTATAACTTACATCAGCGGCCTCACGGGTGAGCTCAATAATATCAGGTGTAGCTCAGCTGATGGAGCTCACCTCATCTGGGTTTTGACCATGAAGGCAGTGCGTTCAACTACGCATCCGCAAGTCTACCCTACGTTTGCCGGTTACAATCAAACTGCACGCTGTTGTGCATACCTACACTACAAAACTCGAAATGGGAAATATTTGTTCATGGACTTAACAATCCAACATCTGACCCCACTGTTACATCTAACTATAAATATTTTTCTCTGGCTCAACAGACCCTTTGAAGCACAGCATATATTGTGACAAACGTACCCTGCACACGTAATGTTGGATGTAGTCGTGCTATGATGGCCGAGGTCTAAATACTTTCATTAGGAAACTGGGTAGCCCTGTTTTTGTGGATGTCATGTAGGCTCTTCCACCCTGAAGCATCCAAACAGAAATTTGACCCAGTGAAAAAGCTGCAGAAGTATCAAACACGACATTACCGTTTAGCATAAATCGAATGTATGCTGTTACTTTGGAAGGTTTCACCGCGCTCGCTTGTCTGCAGTCAGGTGGCTTCTTCCAAATTGATCATCGAGACGATTGCTGACGTTTCTGTCGTACAATACTCCACGCCCACACAACGATCCGTTACTCCCGACAATTTATTGTGGTCAAACACGTTTTTCATTAAGCTGCCCTCATAGGCTTCAGTTTTGCTATCTGACCGTTTCATTGGCGTGGATGAGCCTAAGCGGACGGTGACGACTCAAAACACAGGTTTTCCTGCTTCCGCAAGCTAAAAATAACTACCATTAGAATACGCCTAATGTTTTCCATGGTCGTGGTGAGAAGTAAGCGTTTAAAAATGTGATTTCCTATTTAAGGATGCGTAACGAATGAGGGCACTGTTGATAGGACTCAGGAAGAATTGCATCATTCTGTTGTATAAAGTTAATGATGCATCATACCGTCAGACTACCGGTTAGAAGATTTACACAATAGTTTAATCGGTGTTAATATCAGACAAGAATGCTCTGAGGTATGTGAGACTGCTGACACCGTTGAGCAAAAACTGGGCAGGAGCAATTAATCTGTAGTTGACGCGGGCCAAACAGGACATGCGCGTAGACATCACCCACACCACTCATCGCACTTTCACGTCACAAGCTAGCTGTAGTGTTAATGAGATACATTGTGCAATGCAAAAGACGATATATTATGCTTCAGAAACGACATGGAAATGCTTCGTTCTAGTACGCGCTGAGGGTCACACAAAGATCGGTGTCTGACAGTACGGGGATAAACGAAATTCGCGTTCTGAATATGGCTGTCGGCTAACAAGGAGATAAAGACCAACAAAGTCCAGGTGTTTACAAGGACTGAAGGATTAACAAACCAAGTGTATTTTTGCATGAAGAACTGAGTAAAAGACTAGATAACCGACATATGAATTCCAGAGACAGAATTGTATTCATTTCTAGCTTACTGCTTCAAGTGGAGCCAGCGAAATGTTTCACGTATTAGGATATGTCACAATTATGCAGAACATTGGCGAACTTTCAAACTTTTCCCCTAACATACAACCTCGGCTTACAATCCATAGTGAAGGGGTTGCAGGTTGTTAATATTTTCAGACTATTGAAGATTGTACCATTTATTCCATGGCTTCCAAACCAATACCTCAAATCAAAGCGTGAGAAATGTCATGTAGTGGTGTTTGGCAAGATAAAAATCACGGTTACGCTGGGATGTGTTTTTGAAATTTAAATAAAGCCAGAAAACACCCTGTGCTCTCCGACTAGTAAATATTGGACATGATCGTGCAACTCGAACAAATGTTTACTCAAAAGTAATTGTTAACCTTACCAAAAGTTTATCAGAAAACTTCCCCAAAAGTGATTTCCTATCAGCTAACAAACATGTGTGACAGGAAGAGAATGAAGTATTGTATAATGTCGTACAAACAAGTAACGGAATGTTTGGCATGTAAAAGAAACATCAGTGGGCCAGGTCAAATCAGAAAACAAGAGTGTTGTATCTTCAATGTAGAGGTCAGGTATAGTTAAACAGCAGTATTATAACGTGGCAAAGAAGACTAATGTGCGGTAGAAAGTGTAGGCGACAGCAAGCTGACACGATTGTACGGTGAGGCGGTTAGACTGTACAATGTGCACACGCAGGCGATCAACTTTCCAATCACGAGTGGTCATGTGACGAATGCAATCAGATAGACAGGAGCAGGGTTGCGGGCGCACTTGCTTGCGTGGGACGGTGAAACATGTAAACGGACCTGGGGCACAGACACGCGCACGTCATCTGCATGCGCACACAAGGGTAGTGTCAGAAGTCTGGCGTGTGCTTCAGTAACAGTCATCATCCTAAACAGGAGTGTACCAATGACTTGCGCTGCAGCTTAGATGCCGTGCAACCATGGCGAGAAGAGTAAGCCTTGGTTAGAAAGCGAACGGAAAGAAGAGGCAGGTGACCTGGCTACTAAAAGACACATGGCTTCGCACAAGTCTACAATCTAAAGCTGTATGCGAAAGTGAGTAATAAAGTTGTAAAAAATGATAACTTTAATGAAGATTGCACGGTAAATATCACGTCGTCATCATCATTATCAGTATCATCATAATACTAACCAGCAATGTATCGGTGACGCAAACTGTTTATTTACCATACAACCCTGGATGCAAACAACAAGCTTAGACTACGAGTTGGAAGAAAAACAAAGGAAATGGAAACATCACTACGTCTGTAATCTTGTCTGGATGACCTTACAGGAAAGGCAGATAAAACTACCGAACCGTATACCCAGTAAAGGAGAGTGCAAGTAATCATGACTGCGAACCTGAAGACAAAGTGTCGTATAGGTCTGCGATGCACAGCATAGAAGGATAGTTTTCTTGCGTTACTAACAACGGTTGCCAAATGAAGTGACCGGACTGTGAGATGAAGTAATGCGCAGATATTTGCTAGAGGGCCATCTGGGTGTAACTTCATGATCGCCAAAACGTATGACCTGGTTGAAGTAAAATTTATCATGACGTCGGTTTTTGTGGTATAGAGACAAAATCTCCTAGCGTTAAGGATTATTGCAAGTGAGGGACTAAATAAAAGACCAGATAACCGGGCTTAATATTGCTTCCTGTAAAAGCAGGGAAGGTCTATCACTGGAATATAAACTCCCAACTACTGTGTCATGAGCATTAGTGAAAGGGAACGCGGTAAGGAAGTGGGGGGTTCGGTCACGTTAAAAAAAGAGAAAGGATTGCATCTGGTAGACATCTTGAGTAAGTTTGCTCTGCAGGCGTAGGTTATCAATTCAGACGAGTAAATAATTTTTCAGTATAATAATTGTGTGTGTGGAAGAGAACGAAGTTTAACACCAGTTTCCACAACGATTCTCAGGAAAAGACCCTCGTCAATGCACTTGACGGCGTTACAACAATCCAGGAAGTATAAGCCTGCAGTTTTACACCACCTGTTTAGGGAGGTCAGACTTCTGGGAACCAGTTAAGCTAGAGCCTCAAAAGCGAAGGCGATCAACAATGTGCACACGTAAATTTGTCATTCAGTTCATTGTTAGAGACCATACGATCCAACTTCACGTTCTCGAACACTTCCACAGGCACAGATGTGACATACCAGGATATTGAGGTAATACTGGCACTTCTCAAGCAATCGAGAATTTTAAGAACAACAACAAATTTGCTAAACGGATCGGTGAAGGGCTCACTGAGGAAATCGGTATACTACACAAGAAGTGCCGGCGGTAGTCTGTCTGATCCGCTTGTTTTGCTCAGCTTCAACTTTCCCCGTCAGTTAATACTGTCGGATGCTGAAAAGTAATGGCTTTGTGTTTAAATCTGAAACTGTAAAGCTGTCTCTTTATGCACCAGGAAATTGTTTTATGATGTGCCACACAATTGTTGCTTGCCCACTAGTATTTTTTGTACGAGTTTCGCTCAGTTTTACACATTGCTTTATGTCACCACTTAATCCCTAACTTCCAACAGTTGCAGGAGATAGAGGCTTATCCTCGTCGTTCTGCGAATCTGTGGGATTTACGGAACGGAAAACGTTGACATGTATTGTCTCAGTTGGGCAACAGCTTACAGAACAAAGGTTGAGAAAATGAGGGGGCTTATTTTGGAGAGATGGTGATCATCTTGAATTAAAACGAACAAAAACCTTCCAGAAGATAACCTTGCTGTCAAATCACTAATAGTCCCGGATGTGCAGTATTCACATCTATCCTTGCGGTCAGAGCAACTCGTCACTAGACGATGACTGAACGTATTGTAGACGATCGGAGAAAACCTAAAATACAGTGGCCTGGGCTCATGTACGTTTGAACGGAGAAACTGTTAATGCCACCGATAAGAGTCCACTCAAGAAAAGCTTCCGGACGCAGGAAAAACGGACCATACACATTAAGCCGAAGATCATGAAAATAATGTTACTGAAACGATTACGGCTGTTAACTCTGACGTTTAGATGCTGGCTTGCTAATTACAGTACGTTGTAAATCGTGTTGGTAAAACCAAATGATGGAAGAATATGCAACAAAAGTGTAAGTGTAAATAACGAACAAATATAACAAGTGCACTTACAGCAAGGGTTCGGACAAAATACAGAGATGTAATCCGTGAGTGTGTTAGTGGAGCGTTGGGTGGAAATCCATAGATGTCGACGTAGTGATCTACAGGATGGAAAACACGTTGTCCACAGGCACTGTCATGGTGTCGTTCCAGTGGCGCGAGACAGACCAGACGGCTGGTGTAACTGTGTGGCGTCTGTTGTCCGTCAGGCTCGGCGAGGACACTGTGTTGAATCACGTGACGTAGGTTAATGTAGGCTAATGAGATTGGTTGGGTGTATTGCTGTATTTGCGTGCGTGTGCATGTGCGTGACATTGAATGCTGTGGTGTTTGCAAACTGAGTTGTTCGAAGTCCCTATGGTTGCATGCGCGTAAGGGTCACTCAGCGGTGGATGTGTGGACGTGACAATCTGGTCACACGCCACAATAAGTCGGTCCAGACACATGACCTTGACCACACAACAGTGTTATGCAGCGGACGCATAAAATGCTCGAAGACTCGCAACAAAAACCTTTGGATTGTGAAAGACTCCGTAGTCTGAGGCGTATCAGACCATGAGCAATAACTGACAATTTAGCTGATTCGTCCCAAGCGGATTGGTATGCACTCGGAAGCTGTGCGGTAATTGCTTTCAACTGTGTTTTCACGTGTAATACATGAGTTTTTCATTAAGACTGATTGACGTTAATGACCGAAGGAAAGAAGAAGCCATGATGTTCGAAACGTGAAAATAGATCAAAAAGTGTGTTAAATCCATCAGGCGAATACAAGGACATGAACAATAAGGGCGATTTGTACAATGCTTGAAGAATTTGTGAACAGTATTATGATACGCTTATGTATGAAACTGCCAACTGTGCTCAGCTGCCATCCTATGCACATAGAATTCCATCTGTTGTGCAAATTTTGTTCTTTTATCTCAAACTATGTGACTTGTTCATCCAACATCGTAATTTGATATGCAGAAAATAGTTGCTGCGAGGCGTTTTGTCTATGATGGCCTCCATGATATAACACAATGAGATGACTAAACAAGTGAACATATCCAATGAGTGTTGATGGCTGTGGCCTAAACCTCATTCAGGTCTTAAAATATGGCCACTTAAGGCCAGTGTATCGTAGATCATGCTTTGTGTTTAAGCAGCTTTGATATACAACTTCGGTACTACACTCCAGGCCGGGAAAGCACTATTGCACGAACCCCCTTAACTAACAGTTTATTTGAAGCTCTCGTTGCGAAGTGGAGTAAACCAGTTGCTTCAAACATTTTAATTATGGA
>LOND01001502.1:57278-68979 GCA_014220965.1 Paragonimus kellicotti | reverse complement strand
ACTTTGTTCAATGGACACATGTCAACACTTCATTGACCAGGGTCCGTCAGTGAAAACGAAAAGATTGATGACTATAACTGATTAACCAGGATGTCAAAAATAGTTTTTTTTACCTAAGTAGTCTTAAATATCTTTGTATGGCCCAAAGGTTCGAACTACCCTTCGCCACACTAACAGCCGAGAGGCTTGTGGAAATAAAAGATTACAAAATTAGCAAAACGGATAAAATACGATTAATCAGAGAAACTAGCAATTGTTGGGATACAATCCAGACACCGCTTATGGCATGTTCCTACGCTAGATAGTCCTCCGAACCGACGATCAGTCATAGCATAGCACGCAGCAACAATCAACTTCGTTCGGGGTGTTAATCAAGGTTTCAAACATTTTCTAATATCCCGGATTTCAAACTTCATGGCTGCCACACATGTTTACTGGTTAGCTGTAGACAAGTGAAGTTTCGTACGATAAAATTTGACATCCATTATATGTGCAGGATTAATCAGCCCAGAGCTTACACTTAGAGTAGGTAATCAACTGACAGTGTACCAAGAGATTTTTGAAATCGCGTCTATTTACTGTTCACTGTTCGCTGGTACGATTTAAGTAAATGGGTTTTACCTGGTTGACTATTTATAGCTCAATAGTGCCTGTTTGGTAGCACAACCGTTCGTCAAGAGAGACGGGAGTAGTGAGTAGAGCTATGCAAGTTTCAGGATCTTTCTGTTGCCAGACTGTCAACCGTTACTTTAAACAAAAACGACTGGCGGTAAATCGACCTGACAAACACAATGTTAATACTATTATTGTTAACGTCACTGAACGTCGCCCACAGGTAATCACAGCTATTGCATTCCCATGGAGACTTCGGTCAGCTCATCACGAAAATGAGCACTCCACCCAAGTTTCGCTCCAGTTATGGTTCGTTAGCAGAGCATATCCTTATCAGGGCCAGGACTAGAACCCAGGCCACGTACTCATAGGTCAACCAGGTTAACCATTGCGTCACTGACCTCGGATTAGGCAAGATTAAATTATCGTACATCACATACGCTTGTTGATTAACGTTCAAACCACCCGATCGCCTCCAGAGTGTTAACTCCAGCTTATAATCGCGCGATTTTGATTTGGGAGGCAGGCCGAAATCTCCGATCTCATCGAACCTGCTAGGCGACAGTCGACGGGAAAGGACCCAGTTCAAATGTCCGCGTCATGCTCGCGGTGGTCAACACCGCCGTGGCTACAGTCGCAAGCGTGCGCCGGCCGATTCTAACGTCCTCTCACCCGTACCTCTCAACAGAACTATCGCTCACATACCACGCAAGAGAAAACTCAAGAACGTCTAGTGCTCCGTTTTCTAACGGAGCTGTCTGCTTCATTTAGAGTGTCAGAGCGTCTGCCCGTCGATCTGTAAGTAGAGCTCGTTCTAGCTATCCGAAACTGCGCATCTACCGGCTATAACACATGGCAGAGGTCCAATATCTGAGCTAGTCCGTACCGCTATACCAAGTCTCTGTGCAAAGCACTTCAAACACAAAACCGTGACAAGTTTGTACAGTCCTAACTAGCTATAACAGAAGTAAAACTCTAGTTTGGTGCTTTTCCCTGGAGGGGGCTACACGGAAGATCTATGAGAACGGGGCAGCTGCGATTAGTTTTGGGTGATGGTCAAATTATGTGGACTAACCCCCCCACACATACACACACGCTCGTACACTCGTTAGTAATCATTGACATGTGTCCATATAAGTGACTGTATAAAGCAAAAATACACTACAAACGAAAATCTTTTCATGGGCTTCCAGTCGGTCACTCGGAATAGCACAACAAATTGAATTTGTTTAGTGGCTGTACATTGAAAATGAATTCTGTCCTGCTCATCAACCTGGGGCCGATTGCTCTTTTTTCTTATGTCACTCTTGGTGTTTAGCATACTTCTAACATGCGTTTTCCTCAGAAGGGTAATTGTTTTGGTTCCGTGGGATGTGCAATAATGGTATGAGCCAACTGACCACCGTAGTCAGTGTTAGTGTTGTAATCATCCTATGGTTTCCTAATTTGTGAGTCTTGTCTTGTTCAGTTGATTCAAAGTGGTTTGGAATCGCCAACAAATGCACCTTATTCGTTTCTGTCCTGCGAGTTTTAAAATAGCATACCAAACACCCCAATTGCCGAACAGTACAAGTCCTTCCTGGCTTTGAAAAATATTAATGTCCAATGGATTTTAAATGTGACGAATCAAGTTGGAGATTGATACTTCAGAATGTGCTCCTGTTATATGTAACTTTATGACTGTAAATCGAAAAATTTGAGATTATCCAGACTGTAAAACCACAGGATTTATACATCTTTTTGATGCTCGGAACTTACACCACTTGTGAATAAACTTTATTTTACTGATGGGTAGTCGGGGATTTGGTTAATTTGAAGTAGAACATCAGAGTTGTCGAAATCATATAGACTTTCCAGTCGGCCCCTTTCGAAAAGAAGCACTAGACTCGAGTTTCGCTCTCATTAGAGCTCGTCAGTAGTGCATATCCTTGCCACTGCCGGGACTAGAACTCCGGCCACGCTTTCATGAGGCAACCGTGTTTACCACTGCGCCATTGACCTCACATTAGGCACGACCGAATTATCATATGTGAACGCTCAACCACTTTCGCTTGTGAGTAATGATCAGGTTGCCCGATCGTCTCGATAGGAGACACAGTTACTGTCTGTTAACTCCAATCGATAACCCCGCGATTAGGACTTCCTAGGACAGGTCGAAATCTCCGATCTCATTAAACCTGCTAGGCGCTTTTTCGAAAGGGCCGACTGGAAAGTCTATGGGAATGCGACAGCTGCGATCATTGTGGGTGATGTTCAACCTGAAACTTTACTTTTCATGCGCGAACAGAAATAAATAAGTTGAACTGACCAAGCTGACAAAAACGATTCATTGTATAATGTACACAAGGAATAATTAAAGCCCACTTGATTAGCCAGTGTAGACCAAAATAAACAGTCTGTTAACTTTGGTTGTACGTAGCGGATTACGATTAACAGCACGTAGGTCTCATATTTTTGAAGAATGTTCAAAACGTAACGAAGTGTTATCAATTACTACCTTCTATATATTCGCCTATTCGGGTTTACGTACAGATTTTGAGCAAATTCAGTGAAAACCGAACATTTTGTTGTGAAGTCAGATTTCTCAATTCTTTTATTAAAAGGGCGTGGCATTCGGAAAGAAATCAAATGGCAGTTTGACAGGAAAATGATAATCAAACGCCTTATTGACATGTTCAAGTATTCGTGTCAGCTTGAGCCTAAGAGATGAACTTGTGATGCTGAATCTACAGAGAAAATTGTCAATAGCAACGGTGGTCGATACCAGACGTTGAAGCAACTATCAAAATAGTTTGTTCCTTTTGTGTACAAACTATTCCAAACAATCACTGCCACGGCGAAAATGCGATCAGCACAAGCAGTTGATATTTGTTCGAGAAAATATCCGACGCAAACACTGCGTAGTAAACTGAAAGATTTTCAGTGAGTGCGTGCATGATAATCATTTGACGCGCGTGATAAAAAAACACTATACAAAAATAGTTGACGACTGTGGAAAATGAATAATATTTCAACCTGTTATCTTTTACTCAAAAGTTTCTAGAACAAGTAATCGCCCGAAGAAAACTTTGGGAACTTTAATGGTTATATTTTAGCGTTTATTCACAAATGGACAGGATTCTAGATTGTTGTGTAATAAACTCGTTCTTCGCCTGTCTCTCGTAACTGACTAAAACAAAATCCGGTAAGATGTACGCCAATAAAATTTAACTTAATTATCTCAGCGCAAACGCTTCAACAGTTGTCTGCGCGGTTGACAGTGAGCCACAATTAGTAGCTAGTCAATACTCCACTTGGTTTCGTATAAAGTGCTTGTATCGGGGGCACAGTATATCCATACACCTGATAAACAGGAATGGCGATGTTCAAATCAGTGTAGACAGGGGAATACTGTATGGTTAAGTACTGGAATAAAATGAAGCTGTTCCAGGTGTCCTTTTAAATCGTTTACATGGTTGGATTAATCCTCTACGGTCGGACACTTTTCGCTGAACCGATCGAGGGTCAAACAAAAGAATTTGACGCGGACTTGCTCCGCACTCACACACTTATCCTTTCGCGGTTGTGGAATGGATTTTGATGACAATAGGGTGAAGGAGATGCTTTGTAATAGCGTGCGGTATGCGCTTTTTTTGATGTCATAACTTGACATATGGAATTTGAACATAGTTCAAAAATTAACAGAGCCATTTGATTCTAGGAGCCCTACCAATCAAACCCTTTCGAAAGGAAACAATAAAATCTAGCTTCTTCCGTGTTAAAGCTTGTCGGAGGTTCACAATATCCTTGGTGACTAGGCAACCGTGGTGATAACCAGAACATGCCTAATGTAAAGCCAACTACGTTATAGTCAGCACGGTCACCTCATTAACACCTTAGCGTGAGTTCATGTCCCAATCATGACAAGGGTATACGCAGGCGATGAGTTTTAGAAAACTTAAAATTCTAGTCCAGTACCTC
Source organism: Paragonimus kellicotti (assembly GCA_014220965.1). Classification (NCBI taxonomy): domain Eukaryota; kingdom Metazoa; phylum Platyhelminthes; class Trematoda; order Plagiorchiida; family Troglotrematidae; genus Paragonimus; species Paragonimus kellicotti. Next base: position 64,407 of record LOND01001502.1, on the reverse strand, counting down.
GTCTGAACTGAGTTTGGTGGATAGCTTATACGGATTAGAAATCTATGGTCACAGGTGAGTGGTGCTTGGTTTATGGAAAGTTGTTTCAAATAGGAAGGAAGGGAACAAATGAGTAAAAACTGGATGTTGGCAGAACGGATATCCGGGACGAACAAAATATTTGGAAATCAGTATGATGTGGCAAGGCATTTTGACTCGTGGGCAGTATGAACAACTGAGACGTAATATTCGTGTCCAATCTCGCAACTCGTACAATTAACGCTTATATAAATGTACACCAGTAAACCTGGACTTGTGAAAGAGTGGACTTAACACAAACAATCGCGATGAGATCATCCGCCGTAGAAACCTACTAGAAGTTGGTGAATTCAAGAGCAATATGGAATAAAATAACAGTATTACATATTCACATTTACAAAACGTTCGGATATCCTCATGTAGTCGGAGACCGAAAGGTCCCGTAACATCCTGATATAGCCACCGGTTTGTTTGTTTCCGGATAACAGCGCATTCTTATTTTAAAACGACAGTACCTAAACAAAAGGAAGCTTGCTGAACCAACCAAACCAGATGATAGTGATTATCATCATGTTTTTAATAGCAACGGATAAATTATCTAGAAAGCGATGATGGAGTCAAGGCCTTGGGTGACTTGGGTTGTGAACTATCATAATGGCTGAACGGTTTCATCCAGACCGCAAAGAACCCGCAAACGTTATATTCTACGAGAAGAAGTTTAGGTTGCTGTTTTGCGGCTGTCGGTCTCGTTAACAGGAGCTTAACAATAGAAACTTAATATGTCGATGTATGGAAACATGCGCGAACAAAATATTTAGAACAGCTATTGAGCATGTTGAAGTTGTTAAGACTAGTGACATCGTTACTTGGTCATCAATCATTTGACGTCATTGGTGAAGGGTGTACAAGCGATAACTAGTAACCGTTGAACGATCTGTCAATACCCAATAGCAGGAAATGATCAGACACATAGTTAGTTGCCCACTGTTTCTCTGATGGTAACCTGCGCGATGAGAAATTTGCTGGAGGAAATTTAGTAACAATGTAACGAACAACTTAACGTCTGACGACGATGTTAACGCATGAAAATCTGATGACTCAACGAAATTTCAATAGCAATACCTAAAGTTGTGCTGCGTTAACTGATGTTTTTTTGTGTAATCTAATGAAACAAATTCTCACTCGTTTGTTTCCTACAGGCACTGACGCTATACAGTGAGCTTAATTTACTGGACACAGATAGAAACCATTTTCGAGTGTGACAGGAAAATCATACTGTACTCTATATCAGCAACGATAACAATTCACCTGAATTGTCATTTCAAGCCTAGCTTAAATGTAGGACAACTTGTGTTGCATGTGAAAATCCAATTCCGGTGAACCCTTTTGCAATACAGATGATATGGCAATTAATCAGTGGCATTCTTCAGTCTGTGATCAATAAATTTGTTCGAAATGGATAAAAGGTGACATGCCAAGAATATGTCAAAAACACTCATCGCTTATGCTGATAGGCTGTTAATCATCTAGGTGGTCAAGTCCGGATATACACGATAGGTTGCATTTGCAAAACAACCGTTCAAACTGCTGGTGCTCGGAGATACGAAACTGTGCATTTTGGTCTAGACGGACGTGAACTAGGAGGCGAACGACTCTGGCAAGATATATTGTGCTGCGGCGACTGCATTTTTTATGTAAGCTTGGCGGTTCCTTAACCGAATTCAAGGTTCTTCTCTATAACGGGTTACGGAAAGATGACAGATGTCACACAGGTGCATCAGCGATCTCGGTTATTGAGATGGTGATGCTGAATGAAGTTCGTATCTTAGGAATGAATAGAGGTATATGTCTTGATCGTTGATATGTGAGAAAGGATTCACCTGCAGTGCAAATGCGAAACAGCGGTCTCAATTGTTGGAGAAACTGGCAGTGTTTGTGAGTGGAATAAGGTTAAAATCAGTTGGTCTAGCCTCTCACCTGTTTACATGTTCAGTCATTTCCATCAAGCTTCATTTGAAGAGAAGTCCAGAACACGGGTTTATTTATTGGAACTGACGGGATTTTTTCCATGTTCTCATTAAAAACATAAAGTACAGGTGACTGCGACATTCATTTCGTACGACGATTCAATTTTCTCCAATATTAAGTCATTGACATGATGGCCAAAGCTGTTGCTTCATGAGAACCTAGAATGAAGGATAAGCCCCGTTTGTGGCGTGGATATAAACTATTGACTTGTTCTAACTAGGATGAAAATCGAGACTTGTGTTTCTTCCCAAATGTTTACCGGAATTGCGAAAGGCTGCGGTCAACTCATGCCAATGACCCCTTATCGAATACGATGCGATCAATCATATTCTTTTATGAGTGCTGCTAAGTTCCAAATGCTTGTCTCTTGCGGCGACACCGTGGTTGTTCCATCAGGTTGAACTGACGTCGAAAGTTAATATTTTGGGAGAGAATGTTCGACTATCGAGCTTCGAACGGTTCCATGTTTATCTGGGGTTTCCTGTATCACACTTTTACCAATTTGAGTAAGCTACCTCAATTTACTACATCAGTTTGTACACTTCAGTGAGAGAACATGTTGACTGATCCTAGACAAAATAAACGAACCGATTTGATCCATTTACTGTATACTGTCGAGTTCCCTATATATATATATATATATATATATATATATATATATGATAACTCTAGACAAATGGAAACATTTTTGGTCAAATAGACCAACGGTGTATCCCAGGGAGGCATATCAGTTCACTCTTTGAGATAACAACTGATAAGTTGACGTGCGTGACATTTTCCTCAGAAGCGCTTACAACCATTTGTTCTTAAAACTTGGAAATGTTGCGGCTTAAGGTCATTCAAACTTTACGTGATTGGCAGTCGACTACGGTGCTGCAACCATGTTGCACTACAGTTAGTGCTACTGCTTCATTCGTCTCAAAAGACAAAACTTCACCAGTATCACGTGCACCCCAGACTAAATAAGTGTATTTTTTTAAAAATAAAAAGCAGTTCACTCCCTCGGCCATAATAGAAGAAAATGTGCATAGATTGGAAGCTAATTTGGGTAATAGATTAGTCCTGTCAAGCTAAAAGCTTAGAAGATACCGGGTAGACGAAAGTGCATGTTGACATACTTTCACGAAGTGTTTTGGATAATCATTTGATAGGCAAATTTCACGCAAATCCTGACAAAATTTAAGTGAATTAAATAGGAAGCAGAAAAGGATTTTTTCTCATTTTTATTCCTAATATTAAAAGTCTGATGAAAGATCGCCCGAGGAAACCTACAGGTGAAACCCTTCTATGTTCTTTGTGAAAATAGACTCCGCTAAACCATTCAGTTCTTTACTAAAAGACCTAAGTAAAAAACGAGGGCGCAATACAAACCTTATGGAACAACTGGATTACGCAAACATTACAACATTACTGATAGGTTGACGGCAGATCATACATAAAATTCCGGATGGTCAATTTTGCTCAACATTTTCGTAATATGATAGACGTATGATATTTGTCTACTAATAGCATTTAAGCATCTAGATAGTCATAATTTAGGTTTCCTGAAAAAATTCCGACCGGTGACACACCTGGACAACGCAACAGAGGAAATTAACTGGTTTACTTATGCTTTTCGCTACATGGTCTACAGCATTGGTTTGTAAAATACCATTGCTCCTTACTAGGATGTGTACGACAGGAGTTTGTAAACTTATTATAAGCAACCACAACTACAACTTTTAGCGTAACGATGATACAAGCGAGCTAATATTGACCTTTCTGGTAATTCATTTGTGAACAGCAAGTTTTTGTTCTCAAACGTGAGAGTCTTAGGAAGCTCTAATATACACAGAATCCAAGTTCACATCTTTTTAGCCGGCTACAACAGCATAAGGTCGGCGACTCGAAAGCAAGATGTTCTATCAACCTCAGACATTTCTAAGTCGGAAACTGTGAACATCTTCGTGGAAGCTGGAACTCAAAACAATTTTGTCCACGAAAGCACACGAGGAATCCAACAATCATCATGTATGGTAAATGCTTACTCATCATTTCGTTCACTCTTTCAGTTACATGCGCGAAAAGATGTATAGACCTGTGGACGTGGGGAAGCCTATGAGCAAAATTTCTAAATGATCAGTTATCGTTTGGTTATATGATCGAGTGTAATAATAATAGATACGGGTTGTGGATGTGAGGTGGAAAAAAAGAATTAGGACAAATAAATAAGAACGGGAAGAAAATTCGATCTACGTGACATGTTACCAGGATAGTCATAAGTTCACTACCATCTGTTTCTAAAAGCATAACGCTGATTTCTTAGCAGCTCCAAAGCATATTTGTTCGCTGTTTGGCATACAACAAAGAATGCTTCACCAGGGTTTATTTGATGGTCAGATTCCTATAACTTCGTCTGTAATTGTAGTCTTCGCAGTTCCACTCTTGGCACTCAGAAGCCACTTGGCGAAGTACTCCGAGATCCGAGTGTGTAGCGACTTCATTGTGTAGCCAACTAACGGCAAGCCGAAGGTACGGGCATATTCATTGTGCTGCATCGAACAACTTTCATTCCATCAACTCCGAGAATAGATTCAGTACTTACACCCTCCGATTAGAACACTTTATGAAATGTGGGCGAACGAAATAATGCGGGAAAATTAATCAACATGACGAATTTTGCTTTCGCTTGAAATTCATTAAGGCGATTTCTTGTGAGGTCAGCTGTACAGCTGAACTTTTATTTATACTAAGGAGTGTTATTTATTTGGTAATCTTGTTTTCAATGGAAGTCTATCTTCCAGTCTGTGGCTTATCTATCTTGTTCGAGTAAAGCAATTAGACATTCCTACAGGTGATCCAGAAATATGTAGTGTGTTCTACGAACTTTGCTGATTCTGAGGTGACTGTCAATAACTAACTTGAAGATGATCAGTTAACTTCTCACCTAAACGTAAAATTTTGTTGAAAGGGTGTGATTTTATATGTTACATGTTGAAAGACTGCAGTTTCTTGTGGTCTATCATATGCATTACTGCAAATGCCAAAACTATTATATTTTCAAGCTGTTTTAGCTATTGCCTCGTAGCATGTTTAAAATCATAATCAGAAATACTCGTCACTTGGACGTTGCTTTCCGTGCAATGCACTCACTGCAAATAACCAATGATAATCAGATACAAGTCGTAACTGACAGATGCGGTTTTGTTCTCACTAACCAGTGGTCTAACTTGTTGAAGCCATACTATGGAACCTTGATAAACAACCGTAGTAATTTGGTCAATGCCAATTTTAACCTACTAGAGACGAAAATTTAGATCATAAATGCAAATCTTTTGTATGGTTAAAAATTCAGGCATCACTGTAAAAAACTGTGTTGAACTAGGCCAATAGTTCCCTACCGCCCAGTCACGATGTAGACAGTATAGGCGTAGTTTATAAGTATGTTCATCCTCGTTCATGAAATTAGCCAGTATGCGGGACGTAGGGATAAATTATTGTAGATAGAAACGTCTAACCGGCGAAAAGAAACCTAATGTTTTGTAGGGAAGCGGTCAAAAGGTCAGATCTCACTATGTCCAGCACTGAATGTTGTTAGAAAACAGGCCTAATACATCGCCGACCGAACTGGAGACCATTTCACAAGAACATTGGAACGACCTCCAACCACAGATGTTTTGGTCATACCAGAGACTGATAAACCCAACGCAGCAGTTGGATGCGAAATTAAAGGTGTGCAAGAAAGTCCAACGCAAAGAAACAGGTTCAATAAATAAGGCCTACTGTATCATTATTCCAGGCTTTTGGGTCACACTACGAGATAAGTCAGCCTTTAGTAAAGTAGCTGAAAATCCTTCACTGTCTGTGAACAAGGATCTTCCAGTCTACCGTCAGTCAAAACGGAACCAAGCAATATACTTAGGCATATTGCTTGATCCCGGCACACTGTTGTTGTTAACATGAAACCACGATTTAAAAAAACTGACGCTAAAAATGAATCACTGCGAAATTTGGTGAAATGTATATATATGAAACTTACAGTTAAGCTTTTCAACTAAACGTTTATCACATCTGTCATTCTCTTAAGTCTATTCGATGGTGAGGTGAACTCTGACGGATCATATATTTTGCAAGCCACAATCTTTGGAAGATATCAATGTAGACCAGATGGTATAGAACCTAACTAAAAGGTTGAATAACGTCATGACTTTGTCGACAAATGTAACGTTCCGTTTCTAGCCTTACAGAACCTTAGAAAGAGAATAAGAAATTCTTAATGCAGTCTATGAAATTTCACCATCGATTTCCTCTTATTTTGTGGTACTTGTTTTATTTAAACTCATTTGTAATTAGTTGTCTGCCAACAGAAAATCAAAGTTAAAATTAAACGATATTCGTCTTACACCATCTGAATGAAGGCTTCTCAGTGTATCAAGCTTTCCCCGAAATGAACTTGAAAAGCCAAGCTAGTAGTGGTAAATTGCATGATTTTTCTTCGAACTGATTCCGCTGCATTTTACCAAGTGCATACTACACAAATGAAAATTACATGATACTGTTATTTACAGACAGTCTTTGCCAAGTATGGAAAAATCCACACACGAAAACAACTTCAATCTTTTAATGGAATTTGCCTTGGCAAAGTGGAATAAGCCTCTATTTTGGAGCTTGAAAATGACTGAGAATTTCGACGGACTGTCAAGGCCGTGATTTGTTTCGAGTACGTCACGCGTAACGGATGAAGCCGATGTATTGTATAGATGACATTTGGTTTTATCTGAACAATTTCCAAAGGGTTGGTTGACGCGGTTGCACACCCACCTAGACAAATGCTCTGTCATCCTGACTTGCAGCTGCCTCTCCGTCACTCCTATGTAATTGGAACTGCACGCACAAGAATACTAGCACAGACAGCGCGAAATGAAGGACAGAGGTAGACGGTCCTTGATGGCGGGCGTTGGCAGTCTTGTGGTGTCATAACTGAGACCTACTTTAGCTACTTACAGAAATTGTCTAAAAGCAGACAGGTAAATTTTTCGAAAATAGACAGACGTCATTACTCTGGAACTGAAGTCGAATGAAAGCAGTTTTTGGTTCAGTTTGT
>LOND01001501.1:78303-91831 GCA_014220965.1 Paragonimus kellicotti | reverse complement strand
GTTGCGTCGTCCTCTTGTTTCCACAGAGCTGTGACTTGCTTCCTGATACTGGTTTGTGCCAAGACGCCCGCGTTTGATTCCTGATGCAGCTGACATCGTCAACTATGTATCAGATTTGTGATGTATGACTGTGTCTCCTGTGACATTTTTGTTTGGCGTCCTCTAAGTTATCGAGCTAGCCTTAGTTAGTACCAGATCTTGAACGTTGCGGTCTCGAAATTTGATTGGGAGCGGTCTGGGACGATTTGTTCGTGTGTTAGGTACAGTCCATTTACCAAGTCTATGCGATCGGCGTCATTTCATCGCTGCGGGTAGTTCAGCGTTTCGCAGAACACTGAGGATCTGAGGATTTCCTTTGTTTAGGATCCTGTATGACCCGTTAAAGGGGCGTGACTAATTATATTCCCATCCCTTTTTAAGGTGGCTTCGAAGGAACTTTATATTTGTCTGACTGCATTAAGTTGTTTTTGCAGACTGGTCGTAACGTTACTTGTTGCATTACCCGTGCGAGAACTGCATCCACGTTTTTCGGGCTACTGGGACTTCGGTGCACACGATAATTGTATGGATGTACTGCAATCTTTCATTTGCCCACCTGGCGCCGAAACTGTTGGTTTCCTTGGTTCTATAGCCTCACTAATAGTTACCTTCTGTGGTATCTGAAGAGTCCCATCACACTTTTGGAGTTTTGGGGAAACTGAGGTGTGGTTCTTAGGGCGTATCACCGTTGACGTAAGTGGCGTTGAGCGCACAAGTGGGCTACCTCCCAGTGTGGGGCGTACGGGTTGTTTGCAGAAGGCCGTCGGAGTGCACTCGCTCTTTCTCGAGATTCCGTGCTGTTTAGTCACTGGTTTCGCGAGAGCCGAATTTCTAGATTCGTTGGTGGTTCGACTTGAGGAACGGGTGCCGAAAGTTGGGCTATGTAAAATATTTATTACGGATTCCGATCTGTCTGAAAGACTAGGCGACTTTCTTCCTCTAGTCTTGCATTCTACACAGACCCAGCACAGGTCAGAATATTTGCCGTGCAGTTTATATAGCTCTGTGCTTATGCATGCACATGATTGATGACACCATCTATCGCACATGTCACATTGAATCCCGGCCACCATCCTTTTGCCACACTGCTTGTTAAGGCAAAGATAAGAGACTCGGAGCAGTCTTCACACCAGATGGGAGACGGTGGGAGTAGACCGAGATGTTGATGGTGAGCAGCTCCGTGGAAGATTCTGAAACATTCACCTGCAAAGAAGACTCCAGATACGCAGTATGTTAGTACACCGGACGCTTTGCAAATTTACATGAGAAACTGGTCTGTATTTATAGAAAATCCTTGACCTTGTGGCGGCGTGAGCGCGCGAAGAAATATTTGAATCCCACGCCGATGCATATCTCAGTAACGGCTTGCGATATCTGATTTCTGACTGCAGAATCGCGTTCTTCAGATTAGATTCATCCTTAGCCCAACCCCCCCCCCCTTGAGGATATTAATCATATGACGGAAGTCGAGGATTAACTTGTAGAAGCATCATTGGCCGTGGTACTCGATAACTCCATCTTCTAGAAAGAAGCTCACGTGGCGGGTTCTGCATGTTGGTGGACACTGTTACTGGTTAATGCTGAGGGAAACCAAACTTGTTCACCAGAATCTCCAACGGCGCATATTTCTGGCCCGGTGATTGTTCAGCGATACTGGTGGGCTGAAGCTGGTTGGCATGGCGTATCCAGACATCCGTTCCGACTTGGACTTCATAAATGACGTTGCCCAATCTTCTGTGAATTCGGCCCAAGGACCATTTAGCAAAACCGCTGCGATAATCCCGGGCCAGGACGGTCTGTCCATTGTTGAAGCGTCGGCGTTTGACACCGTGCCGTTTGTTGAACCTGCCTTCCATTGCTGCATCCTTGGAACTTGGGACAGCAACATTTGGGCGGATGGAGTCTAGCGGTAATCGGATTTTGCGTCCAATAAGAGCCTCAGCTGGAGATCTTCCATCAGGTGTTTGTGGATTTGGAGTCGCCCGATAGTGCATTAGGAAGGTTTCCAAAACTTCCACGGTCGTTCCCTCCCCTTGAGCTTTCTGAAGGGCACGTTTGAACGTGTCCACAAAGCGCTCTGCCTGGCCGTTGGACTGGGGATGGTAAGGCGGTGATCGGATGTGATCAATGGCGTTCTGACGACAGAAGTCAGCAAATACGGAGGAAGTGAACTGTGTTCCATTATCACTGACCAGAGTCGTTGGACATCCTGAACCGGCCGAACATGTTCCATCATCATCATAGATAGCAATACATCAGTGGTTCACACTGTTACTCAACTGCCACACAACCACGAAAAAAAACCTATATGTGTTGGGGAAAGTCTATTTTCCCCAAAAAGAGTTTATTTTTCGAGCTATCTTCGAAAAATAAATTGTGATTTTGAACCCAGAAGAAAAAAAAAGAAGGGGAGGGGAAGGGGACCTAACTACTAAAAATAGCTACGTCTATATTCAAACACAACATCAAGGCGCCTACACCTTGCAAACAAACAACCGAGCTGTAAGTGAAAGTAAGGCGTCATCAGCGAGACAGCTTCCTTACGGCTTTCACTGCCCGCATCATTAAGTGCACTCACTTCACAGACAACTCGGCCAAACAACGACAACATTCACGCCACTGAGCTCGATTAGCCGCCATCTCACCTAACGTCTCAAGCCACCGACTCTGTGAGTCGCGAGGGCCCCAGCCCGGGAGACGAACCCGATCTACAGTGACCCCTTCGTGAACGATTTCATTTGTCTACGCCAGGTCATCATCTGTCCACCTCGCACCTTGCGCCAGTCGGCCGCAGTCGGCAAACAGTGCTCGGTGTGGCAAACGACTAGCTGGCATCCTTAGTACATGACCTAACCATCTAAGTCTGTGCAAATGTAGTGACTGAACAAAAGAACTCGTTTGACAATCAGTGCCAAACACCCGCTTCCTAACCTCCTCGTTGCTTACTCGCTGGTGCCACCCGATACGAGCGATCGAACGCAGACATCGGTGGTCAAATACCTGAAGACGGTTCACGTCCTCTACCCTGAGCGGCCACGTTTCGCTGCCGTAAAGTAATACAGCCCTCACTGTTGTCTGATAAACGCGACCCTTAAGCTTCAGAGAAATACCTCTCTGTCACCATAAATGTCTCAGATTAGCGAAACCGCCCTAGTCTTGGAAATACGCGCTTCTATTTCATTCCCTACACCTCCGCCGTCGCTGATGCAGCTTCCCAGGTATACAAACCGGTCAACAATCTCCATGACTTCATTATCTAACATTAAATCTACGTAATCACAACAATCTTGGAGAAGCACTTTGCATTTTGAGGCTGCAAAGCGCATTCCGAAGTACTTAGCAGAACGCGAAATAGCGTTTAGCGTTGTTTGTGCCGCTTGAAAGTTGTCAAACAGCAACACCTTGTCGTCAGCATAATCAAGATCAGTCAGTCTTTCACCAGGTAGGAGGTCCACGCCGGCATCATTTGAGTGCCGCAGACAGTCCTCCATTATTTCGTCTATGACGAAGTTGAACAAAAATGGTGAAAGGGGACAGCCTTGACGTACGCCGCTCCTGGTGCTGAAACTGTCAGATACTTCGCCGTAAACCCTAACCTGAGCTGAAGTATGGGAATAAAGCGCCGACAGTATGTTCACATACTTAGTCGGTACACCCCTACGTTTAAGCGACTCTAAAAGTGTAGATCGGTCCACCGAATCAAACGCACCTTTATAGTCGAGGAATACGGCGATTGTTGGCCGGCGGTACACATGACGCTGCTCCAGAATTTGACGAAGGGTAAAAATGTGATCTATACAACCCCGCCCAGGGCGAAACCCTGCCTGTTCTTCCCTAATGTTTACTTCCCGAACTGCAGTGAGTCGACGAAGTATAATTGATGCTAGAACCCTTGAAATGACTGGGGTCAAACTAATCCCTCTATGGTTTTCGCAAGAGCCCCGGGCTCCTTTCTTAAATATGGGAACTATTATCGAGTGACCCCAGCACGGAGGGATGGTCTCCGTCGTCCACACAAGTTGAAACAACTGAGTCAATGCCTCTACTAACGCCTCTCCACCTTCTTTGAAAAGTGCCGGCACGAGATCATCTGGGCCAGCAGCCCTATTACGATTGAGAGCCGAAAGGCAATTGCAACCTCAGTCTGCCAAACCCTGCACGTGGGGCACACATCACACCCAACCACACACCAGCACACACAACCAACAGCAAACACCAAAAAACCCCAACCCCAACGCCAACCCGACATAGGCAACACGTAAACTAGTGTACACTCCCTAACAATGCTGTCTCGCCACGCTCTAACTTCTGGACTTATTACAGACTAGTGTACCATCGCTGATAGCTTCACTGACCGACGGTCGCCTGGGACCAGTGGCACGGATCAGCTTAAACAGTTTACCGATGTTCCCTGAGGCAAATGCGGTTTCCATTTCCTTAACTTGACTGGAACCCCGCCACCTTATAACTAACGGCTATGTGGTCTATCTGAGACCAGGCCTGATTCGGAGAAGGCGGGCGCCAAGTATAGCATTGACGTGCACGATGCCTAAAACCAGTACTGGCTAAAAATAGCTTATGCTCAGCGCACAGCTGCAACAATCGCCCACCATTATCGATGTGATGCTATCCCAAACCTACCACCTAACGAGATTCGGCTTCACCAAGGCGACCGACCTGGGCATTCATATCTCCGGCCAGAACGACTATATCAGAGCCACGTGTCGACCGAAGGAGAGTGGCCAGATCCGAGTAAAATGCGTCCTTCGAAGTTGGTCGGTTTGCGTGCTTGGGATACTGCATCAGCGATAGCGGAGTTGTGGAGATTGAAGTGGACGCGCGTAACTCTAAGAGTATGGTGGTATTAGCTAATTCGAGACACTTCTGTCAACAGAAAGGTAACTCTCTGAGGCTTAATGATCGCATATATAGGGCGCCAGTGGAGGCTGTAATTCCTCTCTGGCAGTGAAACTTGGCCACTCGAAGTAGAAGACATGAATCAACTTTCGGTATTTGATCATCAATATCTTCGTACTATCTCTGGCGTATATATATATATATATATATATATATATATAATTTTTTGGTTGTCTTGTTTCATTGTCTTGTTTCTTTTCTGTCCCGTTTATTGAAGTATATATATACCTCAATAAACGGGACAGAAAAGAAACAAGACATTAAGATTGCCGCAGTGTTAAAACGAAATGATTTTTCACAATAAGATGCCATTGACGTCGAATTCGGTCCGCTTCAGATGTCCTCCCAACCATAGCTGATTTTTCGTTTTCAAGGTTCCGCCAGAAAACTGTCCGCTCTTCATAAAACGCAGCTTTGACGTCAGTATCTTTTCTCCTCTAAGCACAAGTATACTTGGTCTTGACGCAGTGTTGTGGCCTACGCACTTTGACATCCTAGTAGGCTACACTGGCTGATGTGGTGAGCCTACCTGTATCGTCACTCATCCCACGCTGGGCAGTACGTAAAGTTCTAACAAACCACGGTCTTCTGGCTTTTTAGATTGTGGGTAAGAATAAGGTTGATATTTTTCTTGGAGGAGTTGGTCCTAGTTCTAGTAAACTCTCACATCCACTGCCTTCCTGATACAGTCTTTTGAGCCGAAGTCTCGTTGAGAACGCTTATCGTTCTTATGTATAAGTCTAGGTGTCCGGGCATATTTCAGCCCATATACAACAGTAAATATTCACCACACGCTTCTCCGCTGTTAGAACCCTAGTCATCTGGTTGCCGTTTCCAAAAATTGCATTGTGTGGTAGGTGACGAATTGGCATTCGCAAAGCGTCTCAGTTGCTGAGGTTTGCACAGCAAAATCACCGCGCTTATCTATTTGTCAGACCTCCCTGTTCCACAACCCACCGTTAAACAGCTCTTTTATTTATGTGTGATACCTATCACATGCGCAATGTCTGGTAGACCCCAGTGGTTGGAAACGGGCATTTTTTAACGTTATCCGCATGAACGGGCGAATCTTTACAGCCATACAGAAGAGCTCAACATACTGGAGCATTGCGGTCTCTTCCCTTCGATGTAAAGCTGCTGTCGCGTCGATACACGAATGTCGGAGTTTCGTAAAAACCACTCGAACTTTTGCTTTTCGACTAACCGTCGCATCATACCTTACCTCTCAATTGATGAACATATCCGAGTAAATGATCTAGGCCACCTCCAACGTGTCCCCAACGGTGGAGTGTGGACACAGGTTCCTATCAACCCTGGAGTGGAGCTTTGTGTTTCGTTGAAACGAGGTGAGCGCGTACAATCTTGCCGAGCGCTATCTCGTCAAAGAAGTCTTACACTTCTTTTGCAGCATTGGAGACTACAACAGTGTCTTGAGCATACCCTCAAGTTCGAAGTCACTGGAGCGTGGTTTTGCAAATGTGTGTTGGTCGTTTATCAGTGCATAACAAGACGTAGTCAACATTAAAGTTAACTAAAAATTCGCACCTCGAGTAACCCTAATAAGTGTCTGTTATCATGTTAAAAGATGATGGTAATCCATTGTGTGTCATCAGTATGCCTGATTTTTCGCAATTGGGCGCCTTGAGTATGTTGCCTTGCTTCTCTGGAGCGCCTTCACTCTGAGTCATCTACCCCTCGAATATGTAAAGGACTAACGAATATCTGTCGATGTACTTGTGGCTGTGTTCTGGCAGCTGGTGGAGTGTAAAGCTTTCATCCCCACAGTTGTGACTAGGGGGAAATCCGATATTTCTTCATTTGTTAGATCAGCCTACAAACGACCACAAAAATCAGTTTTTGATGCCGTCGGAATTGATGCTTGTTGAGAGGACTGCTCTTCTTTATGACGTTTTAGTAGCCGGTCTTACTAACCTGCTCTCATGCATGACGTCCGCTTCTGTTGTACGGGAGATGTCCGCTGGTCACGGAGTACTCACACGGCCGTAAGGCGAATATATCGATGTAGGTGACTGGTCAAACTGTTGGTTGAAATTGCTCCACTCAGTGTCTTGTTAACCGTTATAGACTGTGGATAAGTTCACTGTTAATTTGTAGACTGTTTCGATTGCGCCGGGCTTTTTATCGCCGGCGGCTTATATATTGGAATAGCGTGTCAATTGTGGTGGCCGATTCCACTTCCGTTGAGCTTGTGTTCCACCGGGATATCAGTCCTCTAAAAGTTACTTCATTCATCCGGATTAAGCCATTGTGTGAACAAGCATCTGTAGGTTCAAGAGGGCGACGTGACATATAACGAGCTGATACTGATGCGCACAACGTGGTTTCTGCTTACTGTATGTCTTTACAATGTACAAAACAACCCCTTACGTCTGTAGGCTATACATTTAGTGAGTCAGTCAGCTTTGTTCGTTTTCTTTTTTATTGGGCTCATTTTTCTCAACTTCTGGCTTTAGTTTTTCATGAATCCTCCGCCATCTATCAGTGATCAAGAAACCACTCAACAGGTCTGTTGGTTTCTGTGATTTCGTTTCGACAGGATGTCTGAATTGTGGAGTTCTCTTCTGGAGTCAACGCGTCATTTACTATCCACCCTCGAGACCATCAAAAGCCCAAGCCTTACCCACAGTCGAATGTGACTACGCGTTTCTTTAAAATGATAATTCAGTCGTTCCTAACGTACGGTCACTGGTGCAGTGACCAGCATGGTTACCTCACGAAGTGTGACTGAAGTTTATATCCAGCCGCGGCATGAATACGCGCTACTGATTAGCTGCTAGAAGAGCGAAAATGAGGTCTGTTGCTTCTCAAAAGCGATCGGCTGATGAGTATGTAAAAGTGGAAGCCGCGATCACTTATGAGTCATGTTTCGTAAACCTCAGCCATCTCAGTTTTTTTCCACCTCCACCCGTCTTTGTTTTGCAGATGCCGGATGTTCCGAACGCGACCGCTTTCGTTTTAACCGGCGTCTTTTTCACACCCCTGGAGATACTCTACACACTCTTATTCTGTTTATTCGTGTTTTGCACTGTCTATCCTCCTCTGGAGTTTGTCGCCGCTGGCGTTACACTGGAGAATATTTTCGGCTCATTATTGGGCAGCGAGAATTTGTTCTTTTTCGAGTACCATATTCGCAGAACTACCATGTTACGAGTGGTTTGGTCGTTCTACATTCTATGTAAGTAAACGAATACGTCAAGTATATTCGACATCTTGCCGCCCTGTCGTGTATATCTTCTGTGTATTAAACGTCAATCCCTATCTCCTCTAAGACACTCTGCCGTCGATTCCGATTTTCTCACGCTCGTCATTGTCAAATGGATACTTAAGTGGACAATCCTAGTTTGTGGAAATAATCTTTCGTTTTTTTTGTTGGACAGCACGGCTTACTCCTCTCTACCTTTGTCCCGATCTTGTCTCTTTTTTAAATCTTAGTGTACTACTTCATGATGCGTTGTCTGTCTGAGACAGTTGTACTCGCCAGCCCAAACGTTCACCCACCATTCACGTTATGGGATATTGTGTTATGGGTTGGAATCGCATGTGCCACGTGCATCTGTTCACATACCTACCTTGTGTGGTATGCGGGCGGAAAATGGTCTGCACATCCAACAATCATCAGTCTGCAAAAGCTGGCCAATAGCACTTTTGAAAACAACAGAACTGAAAATTCCTTTGAGGAACGGTAAGTTCATCTTCTTCACTACGTGCCTCTGCTTTTGATTGCTCATCACTGCAATAAGTTACATAACGAAACTCATGGCTCCTCGATCGCTGGTTGTCTAAACAGCATTGTTTGTAATGGGCGATTGTTAGAATAACTTTTCATTCGCAGACTGCCAAAACTGTACGGGGTTTACTCAGTGAGTAGTCGTTTATGTACTTCCAGATGGTGCAACGATGAGGTCTGTCGACGTCCATCATTATGTTGGCATACGCTGCTATTGACAGTATTTCTAATTTTTTCAAGAATACATTCCATGACTTTTGAAGTTGACCAAATACAGACACCATCGTATTGACAAACGGTCTGAATGATGAGTTTGTTTTGATCTTTTTCTAAAAAGAAGCAGCTGGGTAGTATTCTTGATGTTCTAGCGTAACACGCTGATTGTGGTGAGAGACTGTCACTACTAAGTGCAACTTTGTGTGTGTATTTAAAGTACGCCCTTTCTTTCATAAGCGATCTGACTACGTGAAACTGTGACTGAATCCGGTGTTGACTGCAACGGTAATGAGAGGGTAGTTTAGACGAAGCAAATTTATCTAAAGAATAACACTTTAGTAGATAGGATTAAATACTGAAGTTGGCAATGTTGTGAATGCACGCAAGTCATCGACTGTGACGCGCTACCACCCGGAATATCCTTTATATTTTGGCTGGTGACATCGGTTTCAATCAAGGGAACAATTAGGATCTTCGTGTTTACTGAGGACGTCGTTAACATACTACTCTGCATTTTTACCCAGCGGTTGGTGAGTTTGCTGACTGATACGTAAAACCTTTAGTTTGCGCCGGAAGCATGTGACCATTATAGTCTGTGCATTTACGTCATTTGGACAATCGATCGTGCGTTGGAAGGTTTTGGAGGTATTTGCTGACATGTTGCCGCGCTGGTCATGTAATCAAATCGCCTGATGTCGAATTACTAAGGAAACCAACAGTCGTAGTTCCGCTCACGCCTTCGTTGTCAGCGAGCCACGTTTTCGAAGCACGTAGAAAAATAGCTCTCGCACGTGCATTATTCCCCTTTGCTCTCAGCACGAACGAGGTGTTTCTCCGCCGTCGTAGATGACTTAGGTAGGTAAGACCGTCACGTTCTCATCGGTAGTACAAGCTGAACAGATGGTTCTCCTCAAGTTTGTAAGACAGCCCACCCTCTCCAGCCAACTGCCAGAGGGATCTATCAATCCACCGTGTTGGTTGCATACACTACACAAAACTTAAGTGTGCCTATTCTCCCCGTTCCGGCTAAACCTCGTCGAAGATGACATTTCGAATGGTTCAGTCGAAGAATCTGATAAAAGCCCTTCCCTGACTGGCCGATGTGGCGCATTCGGTCGACGTTCTTCCCCTTAGCACCTCCGCCGTAGCTGCGCTGGTCGTCCCGGACAGGATTACTGACTGATGTGTTTGGTATGGAGGGCGCTTCGCATTTCCAAATTATTAAGTGTTTCTTGAAGGTTGTGTTGGCTCTGTTGCAGAAGGTGGGTCGTTTGGCATTCTTGACTGATGTCATCTCATCATCTTTCACCTGATGAGTAACCGACTACAACAGCAAAAGACACGTGTTGCCTTTGCTACTCTTCGTTTGAAGGATGCCCGGTAGCCGTTACAAAGAAGGGCGTATAATGCATTCATCATCATCATCATCATCATCATCATCATCATCATCATCATCATAGACAGCAATACATCAGTGGTTCACACTGATGCTTGACTGCCACACACAGTGTTGTGAATATTCATGGTTGTGTGTGGGCTGAGATACTGCCAGGACGCCCAGACCTAGACAGGAGAACGATTAGGGTTCTCAACCAAAGCCTTTGGCTCAAAAGCCTGTACCGCAAGGCAGCGGTTGGGTGGCAATGTACCAGAACTGGTACTTTTTCCGGAAAAAGATGCCAACCTTCTTCCAACCCCCAACCTGGAGGACCAGGAGACTGGTTTGTCAGACCTCTACCCATTGGCCTGCCTGGTATGAGTGACTCTATCGGTGTGGTGATCACACCGTCCAGTTTAGCCCAATAGGTCATCGAGATGCGCAAGCCGTCACACCACGTCAAGGTCCAGTCTCGTTGTGACGGATAATGCATTTGCGCGATCCATTTTGTTTTAATCTTCGAAAGTATGATCTGTTTGTAACAAAGGCTTCATCAAATTACGTTAATTAACCTACATCAATTGAGGCGATCACATGATCACTGCGGTCGCCGGTTAGGTTGCATTTTCAGAAATTTCGGATGCGCGATTGCCGGATCAAACTCTAAAAATGCACAATTCCGCGATGGCCTGGGTCACTTACTCCGTGCATTAGCTGAGCGTGTATTGCACAAGATGTTATGCGCCGAGGTAACCTGTGGTTCTTTTGAACCATGAGGAGGTTATCTAACGACATTTTCACGGTGTATGAAAACGCGTTGGTTAAGGTCGACGTGCTACTTGCTATGTCGGGCAGTTATAGTGCTCAACCTGTCGATCACAGCCATATTGGCAGATTGAATTCCTGCAAACGGTTGGTCCCAGTGACCACCAGCGAAGTGGTGGACAGCTGTTTCGACCTAGTTGGGTCTCATCAGCACCACGCACGCCGGAGAATCGAACCCACGACCCGTGAATAAGTGGCAGATTGTAGTTCAAGCACTTATCCACTAGACCACGGGGTCACGGTCACCGGGGTTGCAGGAAGGTATGTGAATTAGTTTCCTTAGCCGTTGCGCTTCCTTCTGCTCATAGGCTGAAATCGATCAGCCGTTTTGTGGTTGGCCTGCAAACGAGCAAGGAAACTAATTCACATACCTTCCTGCAACCCCGGTGACCGTGACCCCGTGGTCTAGTGGATAAGTGCTTGAACTACAATCTGCCACTTATTCACGGGTCGTGGGTTCGATTCTCCGGCGTGCGTGGTGCTGATGAGACCCAACTAGGTCGAAACAGCTGTCCACCACTTCGCTGGTGGTCACTGGGACCAACCGTTTGCAAAACCCTCTCTCAACCCATTCTGGGACTGTGGTCGATGCTTGCTCGTTTGCAGGCCAACCACAAAACGGCTGATCGATTTCAGCCTATGAGCAGAAGGAAGCGCAACGGCTAAGGGAACTAAGATTGAATTCCTGTTAGAAGCAAACTTCGTGCCGTCCGCTTAGCAGGTTCTGTTAAGGCCAGTTTCAGACACGCTTTTTACTCGGATTTGGCCGCCCGCCACCTTTGGTAGGCATATGGTCCAGACATGGTCGTTTTGGCCGGAGATATGAACGTTCAGGTCGGCCGCCTTGGTGAGGCCTGAGTCTCGTTTAGGTGGTAGGTTTGGGGTAGCATCACATCGCGCAGATAACAACCTCGAGCGGGTATTGCAACATTGTGCTGATCATAAGCTATTTTTAGGCAGCATTAATTTTAGGCCTCGTGCGTGTCGTTGATTATATTTTGTGCCTTATTCTCTGAATCAGACCTAGTTTCTAATAGACCACATGACTTTTAGTTATAGGTGGCCGGGTTCCGTTCAAGAACTGTCGTTCTTATTGGAGCACGCTTGCGTTGGTATGTTGCCGTTTTGTTCTTACTTTTGCTGGGCAACGACCCCACCGACAGCAACGGTTAGCTGTTGAGAAACTGGCTATACCATCGGTAAAGCATAAGTACCAAACCAGCTTAGAAAGCTGCCTTAGCAGTTCTCACTTCGAAGATCCTAACAACTTCTGGATGACATTTTACAGGCTATTCATGAAGCAGCTACAGTACTATGCGGCATGGTGGTCCGTGATTTCAACAGACATTGTATCAGGGAAGTCTCTAGAGCTGCTAGGTGCCAAACGAAACACTTCTCGTAGCAGTTCGTATTGCAAACTTAGGGGCGATATTAATGTGAAGCTGAAGCTTGGCCTGATTGCCGATCATGAGGCTTGGCTAACGGAAAAAATCAGGGAGACGGAATCAGGTTTTGCTTCAGTAACACTGGCAGATTATTCAGGTTTATCTGTGCTACTGGCCCAAGGCGACCTTAGTGGGACACATTGAAAGTCAATTTAGCCGGTCTCTCGCTTCTACTGTGTTAGCGCCGCAAACTTGCAATGTTGCATCCTAGTAAGTAGGATCAGAAACACCCACGTAAACTGAGTTCCACAACTGCATGTCGGCCCTCAAACGTAATGGGGTTTGCTGACCCAGATGATATCGTATCGGTACTTTTCAAAGAAGATGGGGAGATGTCAGAAAAGACGTCGGCTTAGTTGTTTCAACGTGTGTAGATCATTCGGTAGCGTTTCCCGTGTGCAAGAGAGATGTCCAGTGCGGTTGTGGAAACTCCTACCTGATGAAAAATTGGCTGATCTTGTTTGTTCTGACGACTAGGTGTTGCTGTTTGACGGTTCCCAAGCAGCATGACCATTGGTCCTGGAAAACACTCCGGAATGCGCTTTGCAACTTCAAAAGTGCAAGGTGCTTCTGCAAGATTGCTGTGATTACGTAGATTTAATGTTAGATAATGAAGTTATGGAGGTTGTTGATCGGTTTGTGTACTTGGGAAGCTGCATCAGCGATAGCGGAGTTGTGGAGATTGAAGTGGAGGCGCGTAACTCTAAGAGTATGGTGGTATTAGCTAATTCGAGACACTTCTGTCAACAGAAAGGTAACTCTCTGAGGCTTAATGATCGCGTATGTAAATCGACAATGAGGACTGTATTCCTTTGCGGCGACAAGACGGCCGTTCAGTGTTCAAACCCGAACCGTCTTCAGATATTCAAACATCAATGTCTGCGTTCGTTCGCTAGCATCGGGTGACACCAACTGGTAATCAACGAAGTGGTTAGAAAGCGGGTATTTAGTAGTGCCTGT
>LOND01001501.1:56582-72941 GCA_014220965.1 Paragonimus kellicotti | reverse complement strand
ATATTCATAGTTGTGCGTGGGCTGAAATACTGCCAGGACGCCCAGACCTAGACAGGAGAACGATTAGGGTTCTCAACCAAAGCCTTTGGCTCAAAAGCCTGTACCGCAAGGCAGCGGTTGGGTGGCAATGTACCAGAACTGGTACTTTTTCCGGAAAAAGATGCCAACCTTCCAACCCCAACCTGGAGGACCAGGAGACTGGTTTGTCAGACCTCTACCCATTGGCCTGCCTGGTATGAGTGACTCTATCGGTGTGGTGACCACACCGTCCAGTTTAGCCCAATAGGTCATCGAGATGCGCAAGCCGTCACACCACGTCAAGGTCCAGTCTCGTTTTGACGGTTTTGCTTGCAACGCGGTATTACTCAAAAGTTGAAACTGAATCGTAAGCTTTTCTACGACGAGGTTGCAGCACACATAATGAGTTAGGTCGTCACTTCGTCATTTCAAACCTTCGGTGAGTTCACTAATAAAGATGCAGAGACGGCCAACACTGAGTAACCTGCATGTGAATGTGCATAACGGCAAATCACGAACGACTTTTGAGCTCACAGAGGGTAATTTAACTGAATTATACCAAATTTCAGTGTCAGAAGTCAGGACCAAATTAAAGAACCCGCAATCTCACAAATCACCTGGTCCTGACCTGACATATCCTGTCATCAACAAATGTAGTATCATGCACATTGTCCATCAAAATTGTGCTAACTGCCATCTTGGCGACTCGAAGCTACTAATGTCTAACCGAGACCTAAGTACCCCAGTGACAGGCAATGTGACCTTCTCTATGAATTGTGCAGTCATAGCTAGAAAAGCGCAAATAACTCCAAACGTTTTAGGAACAATTTGTGGAACACTTCACCCTGAAATGTTTCACATTATATTCGTCTTCATAATCCGCCAACACCTGGAAAAGAAAATACATTCCTGACGTCTACTGAAACTGTTCACAGGCCAGCTGCTAGAAGAATTGCGGGGCTCAGGAAAACCCTCTCTTCGGAGTGACCAACAGAATCGAATCAATTCTCGTTGAATTACAGACATCTCAAAAGAGACCTACTGCTTACCTACAAGGTACTCTACACCCCCGGGTCATCCACTGCCACTAAACAAGGATAAAACTCCGAGGAGTCACTCGCTGGAAGTGGGTCATGGAATAGGCGTGTTACTTTGAGGACAGGTGTTTCATAATTAGGGGCTGTTCAGACTGAAACGCATTGTTCAACTCTGTGCTCGCGACTGAATCAGGTGTGGGTTTTAAAACTTCACGCGATCGGCTTATATACGAGGGGTAATCTATACCGCAAGTTTCCTAACCGCCAATTTAATCACACAGTTCATTAACTGTTACTTCAGTGCGTTTCAGTGTTCTTTGCTGATGTGGATGCATGCCGACAGCTTCGTTGAATTTTTTTTAACTTAATTCTATTAACTCTTATTGTACACTTACGAACAGTTCAACACAACTTCTCCCCGACTAAGACAGAGGTAGGATTGTACAAGCAAAAATCTTTCTACTTCTGGTAACAACCTATAAACATGTAACCGGCGTTATGAACGATAGAGCTCAGGTTAATATTTTCCAGTTTTTTCGAAAGATCTTGCTGTTCACCTTCTGTTTATCTAAAATGTTGTCCGTAATGCAAGTTAACTTGTATGTCTGTTTTCTACTAACCCCACGCTTGTCCGAGAGTCGGCATTGGCTCATTGTGTCGTTATCTCCTTCCGTTGGTGGCATTTTAGCAGAAATGGCAATTTTCTATGTCGTTTACTACCAGGCGTCTTCACAGATGGCTGAGAGCCGCATTGTTTATCAGCTGATTTGTTTTACTGTGATTTACTTAGTTAATCACGAGCACAAGATGAATTGACCGGTTGGCTGACCACATGTGCTACAGCCGTACACAGACCAGCGCGTCAGCCCGAGTGATTGAATCAGCTTTCTTCACCCAACTTTGTTTGCTTGTTCAGATGATACGTCGGAAGCTTCAGTTCGTCCGAATCAGTAGTTAGCGCTCATCCAAACTAATCTTTACGTGCCAATTTTCATACAATTACTCTGACGTGGGCGTTCACTTTGGTGGTCTGTTCGTACTCTGCCTGACGCATTGAAACACAACCCCCTGGTTGAGAACGACCTATAGGACGCTATTACTGATGTGTTGTGAAATGGCTTTTTGGTGAACAAATAACGTGACTTAAAAAATGGTGCTACAATCGTGATTTGGCTGTATCTTTTTTAGTAGTACTTGTTTTTAGTTGTTTCGCTCTTTCTGTGCTCGATTCCTTCCTATGGGATGCTGATTTGACTTGTTGGGATCATTATCATGTATTCTGCGGCTCGCGGTGGAATGCCGAGTTGGGCGTAACATTCGTTACCTTGCGTGTAGACGGTTCTTTTTGTCCTCGAGTTGATTGTGCCTATCTCAGGCTTGTTTGAGTACAGATCACCGGCTTTTGTAATGCTAGCTGTCCTGTATGTTTCAAATAATCGAGAATTCAGTTGACAAAAATTGAACACCACTTACAGCCTCCATGTTCAGATTGACTTCTTAGCCGATTTCTTTTACAGCAAGCATTAGACTACAGTTTCGCTCCCGTTCACGATCGTCATTAATGCATATCCTTGCCAAAACCGGGTTGTGAGTTACGATCATGCTTTTTTGAGGTAAACATTTTAACAACCACGCTATCGGCCTCACATTCGGTACGACCTAAGTACCCAGAAGCTGAGCCACGTTCGTTTCTAAGTAATGTTAGATTATCTGATCGCCTCGAGAGGCGACACTGCGAAAAATAATGCTCAGGCGATCGTGGAACACGAGTCTGTGTTCACTATGCTCGAAACACAAGGTTGATACCTTTGGAAATGAAGTAGCTGAAAGTCTGTCTTAATGTGAATACTGTGGTCGACTACGTTCAATTCGTATGCTGTACCTGTTCAGTTGTGAAATGTGTCCCAATCTAATCTTCAGCCTATTCTCCCAACATTTTTCTGTCAGCTTACCGGCTTCAAATTTAGATGCATTACGTGCCAAACTACAATGTCCTTTGATTTGTGCCGCTGGTGTCCAGCTAGAGCCCACTATCGTACAACGTTTTATCGGAGCGTTTTCTGAAGTTGTCGAAGAAAACGGGACTTGTGCGGCTGCGCTGGGCGTAGTGAGTTGGCTGTCGATTATTCCATTGAATTGCCTCTGTATTTTAAGTGTTGCACAACTAGGTTATTTCCTGGTCTTGACTGGTTCTATAGAACTCAGTTTTCAGGCGGTCGTTGTGCTCACGACACGCACTTATCCAACCTTAGTCAGTAAGAACCGTGCGTTCCGGTTTTTGTGGACTTCTTTCATCGTGGTTTATTACTTTCCCAGTTCTCCCTCTTGTTTTGTTTCGGTTACATTTCGTTTGCACTTTTGAGCTTCACTGAACAACTTGCTGTTCGATTTGTACTCTTAACGCAGTCCCTTTTCGTGCTCTTCCCGTAGTCCCACCGTTTTTCATCCATTCATCAACAGATTAGTGGCTCAGCGACATAAAGTGTTTTTACACCTGTCCTGGTCGAACTTTTTGTAAAATGTCTCAGACATCGAGTTTGAGAAGCTATCCCCACACCACAGTGTGTAGATGTTGTACTGCTGATCTGTGACCCAAAGGTGTATGCAGATGATGTCCATTGCTGGCTTCCGTGCTGACGTTACGTCAAATTCTGCATACGAAGGTTGCCATTCTCCTCCATTCTCTAAATAGCCTAATTCGCTTAAGGATCACCTGATCAATGCAAACCTCAGTTTGTAGCCAATGCACCCAGAATTCCTGCGTACGCACTTGAACAACTTCGTTCAAAACTTTACTAAACAGTCCTCGTCAAATTGTCGTTCAGCTTACTGAAAAGGATTTGCGCTCAATAGGTAATCCAGAGCCAATTGCGACTGATCGATTGCGTGAATTAATTAATTCACAGTTACTGATCGTCAGGTTGTAAAGACAAACTCTTAGCAGCGGGTGATTTCAAAGTTGAGGGTTATTTTAAAGATGGACCTGTTTTTACTACTGTGTTAAGGTAGCGGTTGAGGGACGATGTACTTTGGACTCACCGTACTGTTAACATCATGTCAACCCAGCCCGTTTCACAACCGGGATTCCAGTTCCATCTCTACTACTTCAGCTACTTTCATTCTTCAGACTCCATAATGTACCGATTTCCAGGTGGTCCCTGGGTCCGTTATACTGGCAATAATGAAGTGGCAGCTGAGGTTTCGGATTGCGAAACACATTCTGGCATGAAAGAGTTATATGGCGCTATTCCATCAGATACGCACGTGTCCATACAACAAAATGAAGACAAACCACAGACGCCCGTTATCAATCCTTGTTGGTTAATCACCAAGCGATTACTTCCAGGTAAAGTAAGTTTCACTGCTAAAAAAACTCCGGTTGACATGCTGTACGCAAGCAGTTACGTCCTGGTTGGTGTCGAACTCAGTGTGTGAAGAAAGACTCGTTTGTTAGTGTAGTCTTGTCATAGCAACAGTAATCACTACTGGTCCTTTGACCCTCACTTTTCGTTCTCTTTTATCTTGTTTCACAGCACTTACGTGATGATGTGCACAAACTAGTCTGATCCTAAGTTGTGTGCATTGACTTTTGACTTCACTATGCTCATTCTTTATTATTCTAAAGTACACAGTTTTACAGAGGAAACCGTTCTAAAATTCCATAACAATGAACATCATAAGAACCAACTGAGTTGATCGATTGTTATTCTTTACATTCCTCGAAGTGTAGTGTGTTTTCATCCGGACGGTCTTGGCCGATTGTGGGTTTCTCAACGTAGTTGCCTTAGGACATCACCCGTTTGAGTCAACCGGTAATCAAATACCTTATTGGCTTCGTTCTTTGCATTTTTTGCCACTATTTCGAGACATTTACATTTATTATCGCCGCATGAATAAGCTGAACACTGAAATGATGTGACTGCTTACGCACATCAATGCATCATTAGACGAAACTGGACGGTTGGAGGATGAAATTTGATTGGTCCCTTATTCCGGAAAATCGGCACTATCCCTAATTCACTGTCGCTTGATTTCTGCTTCGTGATATAGACTTTCAAGCCAAAGAATTTGGTTAAAACTCCTGTCGTTTTGCCCACACCGATGCTCCGACACTATTCATTAGTTGCATATCATTATAACTCTTGTCCAACAATTACTGCATCAGCCGTCTTGTTATGTTAGCCTGGTCGATTCGTCCTTTGCGTCCGGCTTGTTGAGAGGACGGAAATATGCTACTGCTGACGCCTTCCGCGCTGTTCCTTCCAACTAAACTGTCACACCCTCCACATCTCTAACCCCGAAAGTTCCATATTTAACTCTTTGGATTGAAGCAAGGTACCTCAGTTAATCTATTTCGACAAACCCCTATCTTTTCTTCAAGTGAATGAGACTTACCTGTTCTGAAATATACCACTCTGCTACATAGATCCAGAGTGCTAATGAATATAAGCACTTCTAATGTATGTATTGTGAAACAGGTGGGTCAGCAGACTGCACTAGCTGGGAAGTAAGTGAGCACAGCGTTTCGGAAACTAGAATTCCTGATGGCGGCCTGCGAACTCAATTGACGACACCCCCAACTTTAAGTGTATACATCGGGTAATCTGGCCACTGTTACCAATCAGGTTGGAGTAGGATATCTACAGTCACGGTGGCTGCGTTGATAGGTTAGCTTCCTGTATCAGGCTACACGCTGTCTGTTTAGCCTAATCGAAGCCGATCTGATCTGTGGTGAGCCGAGCTTGTCGCGACTGCGGTTTTAGAATTCGGATTGCAATATGTGATTAGTGGTTCAGAGTTGAGCATGAACTTGGAAAATGCTTTTAGACATTCAAGTGACCAGTGTCCTCGGATGTTTTTGTTCACAGGCTAACCTAGCGATGTGTGAGTATGTCGCGCAGCTGGGAAGCACGAACCGTGATGTCTGATGAGGCCCATTAGGGAAAGAAGGATTGTTAAATCGGTTGATGTGGACTTCTGTTGTGTCGCAGAAATGTATTCTAGAGCAGGGTGTCTGCTGTGTTGACTGGTTTTGAAATTGAGATGATATACGGACTGCAGAGAGACTTCACATTTTTCCGGGTGCCGTTGAAAACTGGTGCATTGAAGGTTTGAGTCAAGCTTGTTGTATTATTCCCCAACAGCTCTTCCAATTGACAATATGACATCACCATCGTGGGACAAATACCCGAGTACCGCCACTGAGGGTTGCCACGTCACTATAATGGTGTTGAAGCCCGTTAAGTAATCAGGCAACCGTAATCATTGGTCTTTGCAAGCACAATAACGGGGCCGTCCAGGATGAATACTTCACGGGCGTAATGACATGGGCCTCTTACGACCTTTATCACTGTCGATCAGTGATGGACGTGGATGCATAGGGCACTTTTCGCTTTAGGTGAATTACCGGTCTAGTCCCTGTTTTGAGAGGCTTTTTGGGTTTGACCTGATTATATCGTCTGTGATCTACAGCAAGTGCATATGCATAGCGCTGCTCTAACCACTGTTCTACTTCATTCTTCTAAAGGTGCGTTGTCGTACTATTATCTGTCCGAGTGAGTTGCAGCCTGTTACGCACGCTGTTGAGGGTTAAGTGCGACAGTGCGAATTTCTGTGCTCAATTCGATGCCCAACATAAGACTTGGATGGACTTGCAATCCACCAGTGATCTGAATAGGTCCATCGGAAGTAATTGTCACACGAAGTATGGGCTTGCACGAAGGTTTACCGGTCGACTGTTGAAGACTATGCGATATCCATTTGTTTTCAGACGTGGCATCTAACTGAAGGCTAGCCTAATAGTTGGTTAAAGGGAACCACGCTTTTTATGTACTTTCGGATTTACCTTTGAAGCAGCCAACCAATTGTTAACTTAACGCATTGGTTATTTTTATAGTTGTCACGTGACTCTATTGTCTTCAAGTTTGTATTGGTTGACATTAGTCATCTTTATGACCCATCCCATTGTAACTTCGTGTGGGTGTTTATTGCAAGATCGGAGTCGGGTGAAGTGATGTGCGTTACAATTCCCGTATATCTTCCGGTTCGATTGAAGTTTTGGTGCTAGATTTAGAACGACTCCTCGTCAGTGAAGAATATCCAGTTACGTTGAGGTTGTGTGTTACAAGTGTGTCTAACCGGTGGATTTTAGCTGCTTCTTGTTTCAGGTTAACAGGGCTCTGAGGTCCTGCTGTAGTTTGTTGGAGTGCAACGGTTTGTTCTTTCTTGATTTTGCACCGAATTCTAATGGGGATATCTGCATCGGCTGTTCATGTTAAGTTAAAGAAAAAAACCACATGTTCCGATTGGTCGTCACTGATTTGCTGGATCTTGGAACGCTTGTACTCACGGTGTACAGTTCCTACGTGAGTGACTTAATCATCACCATTCTTTTTGACGAGAATGAGACATTGATAACTGA
Source organism: Paragonimus kellicotti (assembly GCA_014220965.1). Lineage (NCBI taxonomy): Eukaryota > Metazoa > Platyhelminthes > Trematoda > Plagiorchiida > Troglotrematidae > Paragonimus > Paragonimus kellicotti. Next base: position 65,465 of record LOND01001501.1, on the reverse strand, counting down.
TGTTGAATTACGCCGAATTTTACTCTATATTTGCTTGAGCGCTTGTCATGTCTCATTGGGACTTCAGTTGTGTGTGAAATTTACAAGAAAAAAGCTGTTGCATCGGAGGCATTCAGCATTGTCCAACTTGCTTAGTAGTTGACGGACTTTTAAAGTGTCGTCTTGGCTAGAAAACGCAATCGGAAAATATCTCCATAATGTTAGAACCATGTTTCAAAGATGCAAACGCGGTTTTTGTTATGTCACCGATTGTCTCCACTGCGAGCGTTGTGGCGTTAGTTTGAATTGGTGTGGTGAAAAGACTGACAGTCTCTCTGGTATATTTTTCGACAACTTCAGTCGTTGCCGGAATATCCAATTTTAATATTAATTGGACGTGACCCAACACTGTTCTTATTAGAGTGAAAATTGGGGTTTCCTGTGTACGTTTACGTAGTATTCGTTTCTCACATGCCCCTGTTCTACCTCGTTACAATAGAAACCAGACCACAGTTGATGAACCAGTGTTCAACTCAACGTCGGGTGATAAAGTGCAAGGTGTAATGTGCACCCAAATCAGAAGCCAAGTTATCACCTGAAACGTGTGCTTCCACGCTTAACGGTGCCGCAGTAAACAAGACGATGAAGAGTAGATCAAATGCGTCCGTGGATGTTCAGTCGTCTCACGTCTCCACCCGTTATACAGCGGACCCGTTATCAGAAGAAAACATTACGTGTTCTAGCTACAGTGCAAAATCGCAGATACAATATGCGAACGATTTAATTTTCACATTACCCGCATCCGTTCGCGTACATCTTACATCGCTCCCTCGTCAATCGAACACCGCCACCAATGTTCTTTGGCTTCCTTCTGTTGGTTAGGTCGTCATAACATTTTTAGTTTCAAAAATGCTGTGGATGTTCCCCCACTCAAGCACTTCTTTTGATGTTTGTTATCTGCTCTTAGGTGGATCCGTTCTGCCCGCTGTGCATGACGAGGAGTTTCCAGGATCTTGCCTATGCATTCAACAACGGCAAGATGTGTTTGTTGCATCGCTTGTGCAGTAACCGAGCTTTTTTCCCTGTTGACAAATAAGGTCTTCTGATTGATGCATGTACTAAGCTTTGATGGACCAGCAAGCATCTAGACAGCATCATATCTCACATTGTGGCATTTTGACCGATAAATACCTTGAGAAACGTCTTCTTTGTTAGTTATTTCCAATTGGTCGTGAAGATGTGCAACTGTTCTGGCAGTATCTCCAAAGTGTCGCAGAGAACACTAATCCAGGGACTTCGAAAACTAAAACCGTTTTGTGGATGTAATCGACTGGAATTATCCCAGCAACAAACTCCCTTGTCAACCAGCATTATGACTATCGTTATAAAGTCGATTTGAGTAAGTTCGATCAACTCACTAGATTTAGTTAGTTTGTCCGCGAGAACTAATAAGTATTCACTGCCTCTTTGGATTACAGGCTGAGGACAGGTTATGTCCGGCTATTCTGTTTGCATAGTTTGCAAAGAAGCTTTGTGGGGTGTATTTTGTTTATTAGCACTCCTATAACACATCAACGGGTTGACAATTTGCGAACATCTCCACGTAACTGTAACCACTAAAATCATTTTGGTCGACGATTTCTGATTTGTTCATCCTGTCCCAGCCCACAGTGCAGATCTTTCAGTCTCTCCAGGACCAAGGTTTACAATATAATCCTTCATACGTAGTTCGGCTGGTGATGGAAGACAAGCTTCGTCTGCTAACACATCGCTTAAAAATACCGAGTTCCACATCTATTTTCGTTTCTCTCTGTGCGTTTTGGTGTATCGCTACCATTTCGTAGCCTCGCAAATCAGTGCTTTCTTAAGATCCGTCTTTTGAGTGTGTTACAAGCACCCATATTCCCCACTTCGCGAATCACTACCATTACGCGCTGTCTTGTCTGTAACGAACGATCTCCATGCTGAGTTGACATTAGCTTACTGCCTGTCCGAGCAGCGCCTGACAAGCAGAATCGTTACCTCGTAGACCTTGCTATCTCGCTGTTTGCTCCGTCGACTGTTTGAAATTTTAAAAATCAGTTAATTTCAAGTTGAACATCACCCACAATTGATCGCAGCTGTCGCATTCCCATAGACTTATCCAGTCGGCCCCTTTCGAAAAGAAGCACTAGACTCGAGTTTCGCTCTCATTAGAGCTCGTCAGTAGTGCATATCCTTGCCACTGCGGGGGTTATCGATTGGAGTTAACAGGCGATCGGGCAACCTGATCATTACTCACAAGCGAAAGTGGTTGAGCGTTCACATGATAATTCGGTCGTGCCTAATGTGAGGTCAATGGCGCAGTGGTCAACACGGTTGCCTCATGAAAGCGTGGCCGGAGTTCTAGTCCCGGCAGTGGCAAGGATATGCACTACTGACGAGCTCTAATGAGAGCGAAACTCGAGTCTAGTGCTTCTTTTCGAAAGGGGCCGACTGGAAAGTCTATGGGAATGCGACAGCTGCGATCAATTGTGGGTGATGTTCAACTTGAAATTAACCAAATCCTCGACTACTCACCAGTAATCAGTGAATTGACTGGTCTTTTCGGATAAAACTCTGTCACAGTTAATGATGTTCAGTCGTTTACATTCTGTACCAACGCGACCATTTCTCTTCTACTACCATCATGGTTTCTTGTTAGCGTAAGCATCGTCTGTCTCCGATAATGACGCGCTTCTTATCTTCTTGATCGATTTGTCATAGTGTCGCTGTATTCGCTATTGGTTTCAGGTGATTGATTTATTCTTCGTGCTAGATATAGAGAGGTTAGATTGGCAATACATGGCCGACACTAAAACGTCAAGGCAAGGGAGCCGCGAAGTCCACCCGTCTTTCGAGGAGCCGATAGGAAGTGCACTAGCTTTGTCTTACTTGAGTCCGTTGAAATACTCACGTTCGCTACTTGTTGAACAAAGTGACCCTGAGGGTTTCAATCTAAGGTCCACTTTGTGTACACTTTTCGGACTTTTCACCGGTTTGCCAAGGTGTTAACTTTTCGACTTCCAGTCAGCAACCAAATGATACAGACACTTGAGAGAGGGTTAGATTCTTTAGGATTTTTTTCTGTCGGACATTTAAAGATAGCCGGAGTACCGCAAAGTTCAAAAGGTATCGCTTGAACCCCATGTTGGCCGACGTAGGTTGTAGTGGTTGTTTTCGCCCTGTCCCTTTCAACGTCGACTTACTAGTATGCTGATGCTAGATGCAGTTGCCGAGATAACTCTCCTCCATAGACAACAAAAAAGTGATTTATGCAAAATGTTGACAGTGACCTTCGTTACTGGAACAAGACGGCAGTATCGTGTACATATGCCCAGATTGCTATTCTTGTTTCTCACTCGTATTATCGGGGCTGGCTACTTGGGATTTTACGTTCTGATCGTATTTTTTATAGCGTCTTAATCAACCTGTGCATTTCTGTCTGCATGTGTACACGTATAGCACGTAGAGATACTCGAATTGGTGGCAATTCCTGTGTAAGTATTCTGTGTTCATACGACCTAAACCGTTGTCTTTTCAGGCAAGGTTTTTGTTGACTCTTTTCAACTGCTTCAAAATTTGATGGCTACAGTTTACTTCAGCTGACATTGTTAGTTGGTCGATTGTGATCTGCACATCAGTTGTTGCAGGGGTTCCGCGGGACGTAAGTCACCTTCATTAACTCTGCATGTCTGTTACTTCAGCCAAACCTCACTAGAGAGTGTCATCAACACACATTCCGTTAAATCAAATCAACAGTTTTAAGTTCCGAGCACATTTATTTCCGTGCTGGCGTCAAAATGGAACTTTGATTTTGAAGTTGAAGCATGTACCATTGGTTGTTCACCTGTTTCCAACAGTGCGATAACCAGTCCTTTTGTCATTTCCGGACGTTCACTAGCTGTAACGAAGCACTCATTACTCGTTTTTTTTTAATGATGTCCTGACACCTGATACGTAATGGAAGACGTAGTTAACGTGCACAAAACTTTAGTGTCTATAGTACGACTCCAAACATGACTACCTCAGTCATTAATGATTTCGAAATAAGCTACGGTGAATCCCCGGATGAGATAAATAGGATGGTGTTTCTGTGAATGTTCATTGTTTTTCTGTTCGTTTTTTCCGAGCGGGATGGTCTATTTATGCAAGTTTCACATCATAAGGGCATCGAAAGCACCTGTCAAGGCTGTCATGGATTATGTCACACAGAACCAAGTCTCAGACGTGCACCCGAAACTTCTCCGTGGCATGATTACGAAAGCGCTTAGATTGCGAAATCGCTTGCTGCCAAATACCCGTTACAATGTGTACGAAAAGGCACAACGGACACAAACACCATTGTGCACGGTCGTCCTGTCTTCATATGTGTTCGCAGCGGTGCAGCGTCAGTTTCGTCGTTTACATATCCAGCACAATGCATATACATCTTACCAGTCGCCGTTTCCGGTTTTTGGTCTTCATGATATTGAGGACTGCGGTTGGTTTCAGCCTGCGAGTCTCTCTTTTCGTTTTTTTTCCCTCGCATTACTGTTTATTAGCGACGCTGTGCATTATACAATACTTGAAACACGGGCGGCCGTTGCTGTTGGTAGAAGATCGTGCCACGTAACACTGCTGAAGTGGCGGGGTTGTAGTCGCATCCACATTCTTAGATTGTTGGCCAACCGTACAGCTGAATTGGCGTCATTCGGATGGTGTCGCAGAAGCGTCTTCGTATGCCCTTAACAAGTTGCCCCAGATAACGTCATTCTCGGTTTTCAAAGGGTTTTTGTTGGTAGCCCTGATTTGCAATCAGCCGCAGTTCGTGCACGAGCAAACGAACACTTTCTTGTTCTAGCTGTTTGTGGGCATGATATTCGACGTGATCAAAACGAATGTCGATTAGACGTTGAGGTTTGCCAAATATCCGATTTTTAACTGAGGTTCTGTAAACAGGTTTGTGCAACCGTACTGAAAGCTTTCCCGCCAAAGCGACTTATCAAGGTGTATTGCTTGGTTTTCTCATCCGATATGGCGGCTGCTGAGGGCAACATTTCAGAAGATAGGCCTTTCTGTTGGGCGCCTGCTGCGATTAAATTTTTCGTTAAGTTGTGCGCTACATGCGTTAGGTTATTCAGTGTTCCAGGTAACCAGACCATCGGGGGGTATTTGTGACGGGATAATCATCAACTGTTTTTTTAAAATAAATTTCAGCATTTCAATTCCTAGCGTGAAGCGCCACTTCTAACACCAACACCCTACAGACGTCCAGTGGCCGAATGTGACGTTCGTTTGTAAAAGTGACACTACTCTAATGAACAAGGTATTGATTAGAATAACTTAAACTTATGCATGAATGTTCCGATTCTCCATGCACTTCACAGTGGAATTGATGCCGATGGAAAGTAGGCTGACTGTACCAGGTGGAATGCAAAATCTTATATGCATTACGGCAGCGGTTCATTTTGTCCGTCGATTTTCACTTTACGGAAGGTTGGTATTCTGTAAAAGATCGAACTTCCGTGGTTAGCCGAATTTAAGGTGGATCATCCGTCATCATCATGGACGCCAATACATTAATGGTTCGTACTGATGTTTACTCGCATGTAACCATGATTGATTTCTAGCTATGACACGTGTTTCTTGTCAAAAATGTACATGTTACCTAATGTTCATCTCCGTCTTCTCACTTTGTCAGGAAATAGATCAGTGCATCGGATGTATGAATCAGCCGGCCAACGTAATTTTACAAAAACGTTGTGATCCTGAAGCACAAGCCGCGCTTGATGCTGCCATTGGAATCACTTTGCCTTATGTGCCACCGTGCGGAACGTGTCATTGTCGACCGATGTGGTGTTTGGAATGTATGGCGCGCTGGTTTGCTTCCAGACAAACAGAGGCTCATCGACCCCCGTCTGTTTGGCTGTCAGGTCGGGTGCCTTGCCCCACTTGTCGTGCCATCTTTTGCGCCCGTGATGTGACCCGGCTGGAATGGGGGCCGTCTCCTAACGCAAGCTGATTTATATGTAACCCTTCTTTTTCCCTCTCTCACTCGTACAGACTTTCTTTAATCCCCGCTCGCTTAGCCACTTATCTTCGTAGGTTTAAACCTCGCGTTATTCTGGGTTTTTTTTACGTTTATAGGCATGCGTTGTTTTTCGTCATTGTTGGTGCACTTTTTACAGCACAATCTCCGATCTGATATTGGTAGAGACTGTTTTTTGAGCGCGCAATAGTGTGGTGTGAGAGTTAAGATTGCATTTGGTCTGTTCCATACACACAAATTTTCAAATCAGTGGCTCTTGCCTTGTCTTCTTTTGGCGTGTTCTTCTCGTTTCAACGTACGTCTGCTTCTAATGGTTACCGCATAATCCGTCCGCAATCTCGATTTTCGGGCCAAACGGACATTTTGAAGTTTGGAATACTTTAGTGAGTTTCATTTAATTTTCGAACAAGAACGATACACCTCGAACAACGAAAATCCGCTAGATACCCCAGTGTGTTACCTGTCTCTTATACACATCTAGATGTATTGGGGCCTAATTAATCGCATGTTTCTTAAACAACTTCCGTTTGTTCTGCTTTAAAATAGTTTTTGAAGATCACACGTTGCTCACAGATGTGTATGGCCTATGAACATTTGTGGTTTCATTGCAGTCGACTTGAAATGGTGCCGCTGTTTGTGGGATAAACACCTACAGAAAATGGGGTCGGATCAAAGCACTATTTCCGCGTACGATTCTTCCGTTGCACTCCGTACGTTTAACCACTCATAATTGTTTTTATCAACATTAAATTCGTGGAAACTCTAAACTGTGTTTTCTGCTCTCTATACATTATCGTGTTTTTGACTTCTAATTGCTTGTTTATGCTTTAGTTTTCCAACCCGGAAGTACTCTCTCTCTCGTGATTTGCACTGGGACTATCCTAACCTTCTGTTCATTTTAGGAGGATATTTTGGTGGTGGGTCAAATGTACCCAATCCTCATAACGACTGTTAAAGCAGTCTGACCTGACGTACACCCTTCAAACGTAACGTTGTGTAATCAGCCATAATCAGTTGTCATTTGTCGTTCCATTCTCAGTTTTCTTTTCAAAATCGAATCGCAGTGTACACCTATTCTATGAGACATGATGTTATCGGTTATTTGCTCCTCAGGTTTTACCTTATGATTATAGACAAAACGGTGAGGGAGACATCCCGGAATTGACAGTACTTATTAGGTGTGTCACAACAATAATGTGTTTAGATTGTAATGGAAAGCACATCCTGGTTAACCTCTCAATGACTTTATTCATTGTATAATCTGTTGTGTTATAACTGTCTGCGACGTCTCGGTTTGTTTAAACTAAAGGTAAATCGTTACTATCATTCTGAAAGGATATATGCCCATTTTTGGTTGTTCACCTGCTGTTTTGCATTTGACTACATGAAGATTCATTTTCGTACATTCAAGCTATCTATATTTTTTCTGAGCAATTAAAAGTTCGCTTTCGTCTGCCCATTCTACATGCTGACATCCATTGTAAATGGACAGTGTTTTGATTAGGAGAAACACTGCAGCACCGATGAATGTTCGCTCTTTCCCAAGTATACACTCATGATGCACACTTTTTGTACGATCATTAAATGCACTGCTTTCGGAAATTGAGTGTCCTCTGTGAAATCACATTCACTCTCATAGATCATAATCTCGAACCATACTGATTTTCTTCCACAAAAATCTTCCACACACTTATTCCTCCAGAAAAAAGTTTCAGTTCAGACTGACAAGTTTTTGTACGATCATTAAATGCACTGCTTTCGGAAATTGAGTGTCCTCTGTGAAATCACATTCACTCTCATAGATCATAATCTCGAACCATACTGATTTTCTTCCACAAAAATCTTCCACACACTTATTCCTCCAGAAAAAAAGTTTCAGTTCAGACTGACAAGTTTTTTACCGTGTGATGTCACGTGAAATGTTCATCTTATACTGTATGCCGTCGTCAAACGCTACTGCTGATATACTTCTACCTCTGAAAATATTTCTATTTTACGCTTATTTTGTTCACCTTGTAGATTCTGATGGTCCAACTTCACTCCCTTCGTCCCCTCAACGCGAGATTCCTCCGGGATCTTCGGACAACTTATCTGGATATGTATATCAGTCGTTAAGCTCTTCGGATGCTAGGTTCATGCATCGTTCTCTAACGAATTTGTTGAATGCCGACGGAACGGAATCCTGGGACCGTGGTCCCTCGACAAATTTGAATCGTCCAGCCTCAATGTCCACTGTCGCTCTCTCTACTCAAGTCAAACCACGTGCACCTTCCAGATCGGCCAGTGTTACTACAACCTACCAGGGTGGCATCGTGGTGGTTTGTCCGGGCCCAATTCAGCGTTTTCCTACCACTGGTTCTTTGGATGCCAAGATTTCGCGCAATGTTAGCGATCAAGCAGCCTTGGTGCAAAAGAAACTCCGACAAATTCCCGTCTTCACCCTCCCATCAGCCGCATCGTCTGTCCAAGGATCAAGGGATCTTTCCAGTTCATTTCTTAGAACTGGCAAACAGTTTTGCCCAACTTTGTACCAAATTGATTCACACAAAGTGAGTGATTATTCCTTGTCTACACGTCAGTATCTACTTCTGAATCTTTAGTGTCATTTTTTGTTGTTACGATGTGTAGCACAATCAAAAGTGTTTACTACTAGCGCTTGTGTCAGCGTTTCTGTTGTAACATTCACACAGACCTTTTTGTGTAACTCGCTTAACAGCTCATTGAGTCCTGTTCCACTTTTAACTGCGATTTACACACTGTATCTATCAAGCTATTCACATGAACCAACCGTCAGTTGACCTTCCTGATTATTTGATTTTTCTGCACAAGTATGATTTCAAAGGACCTCGTCACAG
>LOND01001501.1:40997-53264 GCA_014220965.1 Paragonimus kellicotti | reverse complement strand
AGCGGTGGGCCAACAGAATGAACGGTAGTGATTCCTCCCAGTTCCCTCCTTCCGCCGTCGACCACTCCTTGATTGTGCGATTGTTTCTCGCTTTGATTGAGGATGGTATACCGTCGTCCGATTTTTTTTTGATTTCCAAGCGTTCCAAACACTTCCGAAACTCTTCACTTTCGAAGTAGGGACGTTGATCAGTCAGTTTGCTTCGCGGTATTGCATGGTCTGCAACGATGTGTTTCATCACCGCCCTGCATACAGTGCTTGCACGCTGATCGGGTATACCAGCTGCTTCGATCCACCTTGTGAAGTGTTCAGTCATGACTATGATGTACTGATTCCTGGAAGTGGTTACTGGGAAGGGGCCACATCCACCGACCGTAGTTCCCCAATTCCACCGATCGCAATTGGTCGTGTGGGGTACTGACCGGGGTAGTTAGTAGCTGACATTGCTGGCACGCCCGCACATAAGTGTTGACATCATCCTTCATTCCAGGCCAGTATGCCCTTTGCTTCAAGCATTTCGTAAGTTCGGTGACATCCCGTATGAGCCAGCTGATGACATTCCTTCACAATTGTTCCTCTCAATTCCGTCGGTATAACAGGCACGCTTATTCCCTCCCGCAGTTGACGCATTAAAATTCCGGCACTATTCAACCGCAACTCTGACCAGTGCATTCTGAAAGCTTTTACCTCCGGATTCCTCTCGTCTTCTGATAGTTGTTCTCCCGACAGAAGGTGGTCAATCACTGCGCGGATAGCCGTATCCATCCTCTGTGCCGTTTGTAGCTTTCCGGGATCGCTCTCCAGTTCGATGCTATTAACTCCAATCATGTCCTTGTGAACTTCATCCATGTGTTGCGTTCGGGACAGCAAGTCTGGAACGTAATTCTCTCTCCCAGCTACATGGCGAATTGCGAAGTCGTACTCCTGTAGTCGCAACGCCCAACGAGCTAGCTTTCCTCGGGGGTCCTTCGCCGATTTAATCCACTCCAACGGTTTGTGGTCGGTCTCCACCTGGAAACGTCGGCCGAGCAAGTACGGCCTCCATTTTTCCAAGGCCCATACGATCGCTAAACACTCCTCTGTCGTTGTAGTTCCGTTTAGCAGGAGTTAATACCGACTGGCATATTCCACCACACCGCCTTCCTGCTTCAGTACAGCCCCGATTCCTACATCGCTCGCATCCGTTGCGACAACGAAGCTCTGTCCGGCCATTGGCAATTTTCAGGGTCAGCTGTCCCTTCTTCATCAATTGTTGGATCTCAATAAACGCCTGATTGCTTCTTCGTCAGTGAACTCGACGGTTCTTCAGATTTCTATAATGGACTGGCCGAGTTCATTGAAGTTTTTAATGAAACAGCTGTAGAACCCGACGTGACCGAGGAACTGTCGCAATGTCCTCTTCGAATGACCTCGATCACCAGCAGTTTCTCGGGCAAAGGTTGAACCTCACCCTGCCCGACCTTGTGACCGAGCAGTACTACCGTTCGTTTCGCCAGTTGCGACTTTGGACTGTTGATCCGTAGGCCGGCTTGTTCAATCTTCTGCAACACAGCTGAAACGTGTGCTGTATATTGCGACCCACTCGCGTTGTAGGTGACCATCGTTTTCACAGACGACAGTATTGTTCAATCCGTCTAGTACCATCAGCATCAGTCGTTTGAACATGAACAGGTCCCCTGACCGTCTGAACGGCATACGTTTGAGGCGTTTTGCTTTCCTCCTACGGTGAACGCCGTTTTCTCTAGGTCCGATTGCTTGATTGGAACCTGCCAATATCCGGACCGCAGGTCTAACACTGTAAATATCCTGGCGTTCTGTAGCTTATCGAAAATCTCTGCCACCGCTGGGACTGCTACGACTTTATTGACCGTAATCTCATTGAGCCGTCTGAAGTCGACACAAAATCGAAATTTACCATTGGGCTTCCTAACCAACAAGACGGGGGAATTGAACGGGCTATCAGCTTCCTCAATGATTTCCTCCTTCAGCATGTCCTTCACTTGTAGTTCAATTTCCGGTTGCAGGCGTGTTTGAACTCTCCTGAGGCCGAATGGTCGAAACCGGTCTGGCTTGATGGAGATTTCCCGTGTTCAATCCAGTCACAATAGCCATACGGATCCTGATCCGTAGTGAAAAGTTTTCGGAACTTGCGCATCACTTCATACGGCAACCTGTTGTCTTAGGTTGGCTTGCTCTGAATGCGTTTGCTTCAATTTGTCCAAGCTGTGGTCTACGTTTTCTCACTAATGGAACCACACCATACTTCGTTACGAGTTTATCATGCTTCAAATCGGTCATGGCCTCAGCGCGGTCAAGAAACTCCGCTCCTGCAAACGGTTGGTCCTAGTGACCACCACTTCGCTGGGGGTCACTGGGACCAAGCAATTGCAAAACCGTTCCTCAACCCATTCTGGGACTGTGGTCGATGCTTGCTCGTTTGCAGGCCAACTACAAAACGGCTGATCGATTTCAGCCTATGAGCAGAAGGAAGCGCAACGGCTAAGTAAACTAAATCCGCTTCTAGTATGGTCTGACGTGCGTCGAGGGAAACGACGAAAGGTTGTTGACTACGTGACCATTGATTCGGACATCATATTCTGCCAAACCACTAACTTTCAGAGTGAACCCACCGACTGTTCGAACGACCATCGTACACGGCTGAACAATCTTTTCCGGCCTCTCTCCAATCAACAAAATTCCGGTCCCAGTGTCAATCAAACAACACTCCGAGCTATCATTGATTTCTAAACTAGCCTGAATTGCCGTTTTATCAACTGCCCCGATTACCGGATCTCCCTTCCCAGACAAAAGACAATTATTGAAACGTTTATTTAAATGTGGCTGTTTCTTGCCAAGTGGGCAAACTCTTTGCCAGTGCCCACGTCTTCCGCATCTATAGCAGACGTCGCTACGGTTATCCTCCTTCCTCACCTTCAAAGCCGCCACTTCCTGAGTCAACTTTTCCACTGCGCATCGAAGTTCACTCAGTTCACTTTGTTCGCCTGCCTTCAACTCGTTGACTGTCGGGGAGCTTTCTGCCAGCAGTTGTCGAGCCGCATCAGCCAGCTGTTCCAATGTCATCGGATGCGCAATGAGCGCAACTCTGAGCTGATCCCGGACTATTGGTGGCATTCCATCCAAGAACTGGTCCGTCAGCATGCGTTGCCCGCAGTGACAGGGCATACACAAGAGCGTCGCCTCCTGGTCCGAGCCGGGCGCCCCTGAACAGCCGCATTGCCTCCTGGCAGTCGGCAGGGCTGCCGAACCCGGCGATCAGCGCCTCCTTCGCGGCGGCCCACTCCAGCTTCGCGGGGCCCCTTCGTGCCGCCTCCAGCACCGCCTTCGCCCTGCCCTTGAGCAGCATCCGCAGGGCCGCCAGCTTCGCCCGGTCGGTCTTCACTCCGACCGCCTCCGCCACGTCCTCGAAGTCCTCCAGGAAACTCCGGACGGCTACGGGATTTTCATCCTCCAATCCTGGTCACGGCACCAAGTGTTGTGAGACAAAACGCGGATGGCACAAGGATTGTTTATTCAGGAAAGCAACACGTGGGTTATGCGTTTCAACAAGACAACAAACGAAAACACTCATCTGCATACGGTACTCGGCCCAGACCGTCACGGCTGCCACAGACGTCAACGCTCAGTTCCTTTACGTTCCCTACGTACCAAGAACCATTTCATGCTATGCTGTCACTCCAACATTTCTTGTATTTTTATGCGGCTATTTCGATGTTGAAATATATGCTCTGGTTCCACTACTGAATACCAGTGGCGTGAGTAGTATAGTATGATCGCTTCTCGTTACTGCACAAGTATACGTCATAGGGCATCCTTCTGTTGCCCTTCGTCTAGGGCACGACTGTTCCATGTCATTTAGACGGGATATCAAACGGAGGACCGATCAGAAGTGCGCGCATCCTGCGCCCTGTTTAATTAAGTTTTCACGCTGTGCCAACCAGTGTACGGTGTTTAATAGTTGACCAGGGCTCCATACGGAACTTCCACTTAGTATCGGATCGGTACTTCACTTTCGGATCTCATATGTATCTCACCGTATCTGAAAAATATTACGCCTACACTGTAGATCATTTTAAGACGTTTTGCCTCCTTTCGTTGATGAGTCACCACGTGGTTCATAAAAGTGGAAAGTCCGCAGTTAACTTAACTTACACCAAAAATGAGTTTCAATTGGTCTGTCATCATCATCATCATATCAGCCATGAGCCTGACCAAAAGGTACTGTGGCTCGGGCTGCCGCTCACCTCAACAGTGACGTGGAATATCCTAGAAGAAAACGTTACTAAGAAGGTTGAAAATTAATAGAAGTCTAAGCGGAAGAACTAGAAATGGTATGGATGCAGGTACGCCATTGACTGCGACACGCTGCCATCTCGGATAGCGTCTCTAACCAGCGGTTTGAGTGATCACGAGGACCCCATCCAGGCAGGCGACACCTACCCACTTTACTCAGTGGAGCAGTCAGGTTTTCATATTTCGTGACCACGTTGTTGCTTGACCACCATGTGGTTTCACCCAACTGTTGGTGGTCTCAGTATATAATGCCCGGTACGGTAAACGCTCAGCTGGCATGCGGAGTACGTGACCTAACCATCGCAGGCTGTGCAACGTGAGTAGTTGACCAATTGATCGCGCATCCCGAGCGTTCCGGAATACGCGCCGGCGAACTGCCGCATTGCTCACGCGATCAGTCCACTTAATGTGGGCTATTTGCCTTTGCTATCCTCGCTGATATCTCATCAGCAATATTACAAGCTGACGAGATAGTGCTACCCAAGTAGGTGAAACTGTCCACAGTCTCAAGCGGATTACCTGCAATAAAGAAAGTAGGAGTGGAAATGCCCCAGTCTTGAAGTAACACTGCACTTTGAAGGTGCGAAGCGCATTCCATACAAACCAGCCCGGTCACTCACCTTGTTCAGCATGGTCTGCATGTCTTCGGCAAAGGGGCTAAGTAAGACAATGTCGTCCACATACTCCAGATCGGTCAACCGAGCGCCAAGAAGCTCCACACCAAGTTCATTGCACTCCTCAAAGGGCACCCTCCAGAATGTTTGTAATTGAACAGGAAAGGGGAAATCGGACACCCTTGACGAACACCACTAGAAGTGATGAACGCCCGAGACAGCTGTCCATAAACTCTCACCCTGCTTGCAGAGTGAGCTGAGAATGTGCAGCTGTTCCTCCGTCTGTAGGCATTTGCCATTGATTGTTTGAGAAAAAAACTCGGCATGGAGCCCCTTTATGTCCAGTTTGCTCGAATGAGGCATTGATGTCAAATAGGCGGAAAGGCGTTCGCTGAGGTCTATCACAAAACGTTGCCGTGATAACAAAAGACAGTCGACGAATCCACCCACAGTGTTTCATTACGACAAGGTTGACGTGCGCTGCCATTGTTGTGTAGGGTGATTGTGTGCATCTTGTTTTTTAAAAGCAGCTCAGTTAGCAGTTTCGCCATGCCAACAAGGTGACAAGGTTTTCCCGCTGCACCGCTTTAAATGTTCCGAAGCTGTATTCCTTCAATCTCATTTGCTGGAATATCTTAATCTCTACAGCGTTGTGACATCCCAGGGTGCATTTCTACAGTTTGCATGCTGTTTCCGTGAACGCTGAAAGCGATTTTCCCTCCCTCAGCTAGTCGTGCTCCACCACATTTTCTGGACTCATTTATCGAACTCATTTCGTTATACTCATCAATTAGCCCCCCAGTGGCTGATGACACTTTCCATTTGTTTGCAATTGCCTGCATATCGCCGGTCAACCCAAGGTGGTCGAGTTCTCACACGCTCACGACGATCAGTGACACATATATCTTACGGGTAAACCATCATTACCCGTTCTGTCTGGATCACCAGCAAAGAACACGGTAACTAGTAGCATACCCTTCTCACGACCTGATTGTCCAGGGCGGTCGATTGAAAGCTTGGTCTGGCACGTTGGCGCTAGCGTTTTTGAGACAAACGTTTTTGATAAACAACCTACTACCGATCTGCACATTCACGTTATGGACAGATACCCGCCTGCTCTTTCCTTCCCTTTACTACTCTGGCTGTAGTGAATCGGATGTGCATGATGGACACCTAAACTCCCAATTTAGTGCGAGTCAAGACAGTCACTTTGGGTTCTCTAACTGGTACCCGTACAATATTTTATTTAAATAGCAGAAGTATAACAAACCCATACTAATTGAGACGGTCGTTTCATATTGTTTGTACCCGTCGGCCATTATCTTGGTGCTTTTGCTAATGATGTCAAAAGATTGAGGCCAGCGCTTTTCATCGTCTGATGGTTTTTGCAATCTCAGGCTCCGGCAGTTTTAGGCTGGAAGCAAGGTCTCTTTGCTAATATGGATGTTTTTGGTCTACCAAGCTCTCTTAGCAACCACCTATCAGCGCTTGAGATCCTTTTCAGTATCGTTCCTTAGCCTGCCGTATGACTTGTCATTGTGTTTGTGATGTTTGTCACTATGTGCTCGTTTCTGTCCATTGTTCTGTTGGGACACGGATTAAGCAAACCATATCGGTTGTTTACGCATATGTATTGTCGTGTTTTTTTTGTTCTACTGTAAAAGTTTGATTGGAGTATTCCGAAAGCGTTTATTATTGTTGATCTAGTTTCTAGCAGTAGTTACTGCCCAGTTTTGACGATCTGTGACTGGAATTATATAACCTTACTAGCCTGATATTTCAAGTGCTTTATCAGTTCGCGTTTTGTGCGAATCCTTTTTCTCATGTTCTGCCTGCAGGTGGATTATGAAGTTCGACGATTGACCGATGATCTGAGGGCCCGTGAAAGTGGAGTGTCTTTGAGTCCGGCAACTCATTTTCAGCTTGCTGGCAAGAAAGACTTGGGTGTTTTAGAGAAGAAAAACCGGGCCGGCAGCAAACAGGTTGACAGCATTGTGTTGCAAACCAGCCAAATTTCTGGCCTAATTGATCAATCGTTCAATGCTCTTCAACAACTTTCTGACTCACTCAATCGGTTAAATCAGCTCTTGCCAGAGTCAAAGCGACTGCCTCATTTCAAAATTGATTTTGCTTCAGTTCCATGACGTTTTTCGTGTAAATTGGTTCATTCAATTTTTCTATTCAGTCTCTGATCCTCTCTTCTGAGTGAATGATTTTGTTTTCTTGCATTACTGTTCTGTCTGTACGGTGGGAAATTTCACATGAGTTATTTTCCATCCGTTTTTGCACTAAACTTTTCATCATCATAGACAGCAATACATCAGTGGTTCTCACCACTGCTTAACTACCACAACCACGACGAGAGAAAAAAGCAAACCCAGTACAGAAAGACAAGAAAAAAAGAATGAGGGGGAATAAAACTGAATACGAAAAACGACGTCTACATTCAAACATTCAGCATCAAGATGCCTATACCTTGCAAACAACGGGGTTGTAAGTGAAAGTAAAACGTCATCAAAAATACATCATCAGAGTTTCCACTGCCCCATGACATTAATTGCACTCACTCCACAAAAAACTCGGCCAGACAACGACGGCAGTCACGTCACTGAGCTCCAGTAGAAGCCATATTACCAGCCACTAGCTCTGTGGGTCACGAGGTCTCTGGCCTGGGAGGCGAACCCGACCTATAGAAGACGACTCAATGAACGAATTCGCTCCTCTTCGCCAGGCCATCGCCTGTCCACCTCGCGAATTACGCCAGTTGGTCGCGTCGTTGGCAAACGGTGATCGGTGTGGCAGACAATTAACGGGCATCCATAGTACGTAAACTAGCCGCCTAAGTTCGTGTAAACGTAAGGATTGAACAGAACTCCCTTAACAGTCACTACTAAATACCCGCTTTCTAACCACTTCGTTGATTACCAGTTGGTGTCATCCGATGCTGGCAAACGTGCGCAGACATTGTAGAATCGGGCGAATCAAGGCCGGCCGGTTGTGAACAACGCAATTAGCTGACAAGGGGTATATTGTCGACGTGAGAACGAACTATGAACAAGACGAGGCGGTAGAAGAGCGGGCGTGCAGCGAAGTATTTGTCGGTATCCATACTCGTTCAAACAAAATGTTTAAGCACATACAAAAGTTGGAAACCAAAAGAGTACAAATAGCAATCGTAACTCTAACATAGTTAGTAATAAACAAATGGGGTCGCTACAGAGCTCCCCCTAGAAGGCAACCAGTGTTGACTTTGACAATGTAGGAGTGTTTCAGTTAGCCGGAACCGTTGACACGAGCATGAATGGTCCAATTTACTCCTGCCACACAGCTCGCGTCTACGGCCGGTCGAAGGAAGGAAAACAATTGGAAGTGGATGGGGAGCACGGTTCGGGGGGTTAATAATCATAGGCAGGCAGGGGATTGGGGACAAGCCAGTTGTAATCGACCTTGTAGGATCATAGCCGTGTTTCGCGTTCATCGTAGGCGGTCCTTGCATAATTTTGAATTTTCTAGGTTTCTCTCGTGGTGCGCGGCCTCAGCGTCCGAGGCATGATGAAGAGTTTACTTTCAGTATCTAGAATGTACAGTGTTCATTAATGTAAAACGATAACCTCACCGGGTTTCTGCCTCCATTGTGTCCAAAAGAGTGAGGTTTTTTCTTCTTTTTTGTTTTAGAAATAAAAACGTCTTGTTGACAGAGTTCGTTGTAGGTAAAGCCATCTAAAATTAACTCGGTAAGCAACAAAAACTAGATGCGGCGGACGTCCACGTAGTCAGCAAATCGCACTGGCCTCCGTAACTCTCGACCACGTCTGTTCTGGAGACTTGGCTCCGTCGAGGTAGGCGGAGTCGTAACCGAAACCGGATCTGTACAAGTGTTAGGCAATGTTCTAGCTGTTGAGGATGTTGCTGGTCGCGAATCAATTTCCACATCAGGTACTTCTATAAACGCTGGCTTCAGTCTATCGATAGAGATAACCTCGCGTTTACCCTTGCGCTCCAACACGAAAGTCTTATCATATCGCGTGATTACGCGGAATGGACCTGTATACGGCGGGTGTAAAGGTCGTCGAGGAGTAACCGCACGCACCAAAACGTGAGAACAAGTTGACAGACTAGGATCTACGTACGTTGGCGTCATCTGTTCCCTTGGTGGGGTTGGTCGGAGTCGTCTCATGTGTTGGGCCAACCGCTCACCGTAATCCGCGAAGTTGATGGGTCCCGTTGCGCGTTGGGACAACCATCTCTCCGGGTAAACGTAAGGAGCACCCATAGACCAACTGGGCGGGGGTGGTATGCAGGTCGGCCTTCAGCGTGTTTCGGATACCTAACAAGACTAATGGCAGAACCTCGTGCCACGAAGGGTTGTTGCTAGCGGATAGAGAACTTTTCAATTGTCGATGGAAACGTTCAACTAACCCGTTGGCTGCCGGGTGGTAAGCTGTTGTGCGAATTCGACTACAACCTAGTGTGTTGAGAAGTGACGTGAAGGCTAAGTCAAAATGTGACCCGCGATCGGTGGTCACTACAGCGGGGCAACCCAACGTTCCAAGAATGCCCGTGCGACGGTTTCCGACGAGCAATTCGGAATTGGTATAGCTTCTGGCCAACGTGTAAATCTGTCTACACACGTCAAGATATACGTACACCCATTCGAGGGTGGCAAAGGTCCGACCAGGTCAACATGTACATGGTAGAAACGCTCATCGGGAGCTGCAAAACTCCCCACTGGGGCACGCGTGTGACGATGAATTTTAGACCGTTGGCAGTGTATGCACGCTTTGGCCCATGTGCGGACGTCGCGATTGACGTTGCGCCAGACAAAGCGCTCGGTGACCATTTTGACTGTTGAACGTATGCCTGGGTGAGACATGTGCAACGTGTCAAAAATTCGGCGGCGAAAAGCCAGTGGAATAACCGGACGAGGGATGCTTTGTGAAGTGTCACAAATAATCCCTTTCTGATGAGTTCATGGGAACGTTCTCTAGCTTAAGGGAACTGGACCGACGAAGTTGTTCTATTTCCGGATCGTTGTTCTGTGCAGCTGCGATCGCTGTCAGATCGACTGAGCTGTCTGCCGTGCTCATTGTAGCATTGATGCGCGAGAGAGCATCGGCGACTGGGTTCGCAATACCTGAAATGTGACGGATATCGGTCGTGAACTGAGCGATATAATCCAAGTGTCGGGTCTCTCTGGGGAGTACCTGTCGGTTGTCGAGCGTAAGGCATACGTTAGCGGCTTATGGTCTGTGAAGATGATAAAATCCCTGCCTTCAAGGAAACATGGCGGATGCTGAGATATACCGCTAATAGTTCCTTTCCGAAAGCACTATACCGCGACTCAGTTGGTTGTAAACGTTTAGAGAAAAAGGCTAGTGGGCACCAGTCGTCACCGAGTTGCTGTTGCAGGACCGCTCCTACAGCCACGTCTGATGCATCCACAGTTAGCGCTAAAGGAGCGGACGGATGATGATGTGACAGCGATGCTATATTGGCCACAGCCGTTTTTAACTTAATGAAGGCCTTTTTTGCGGCTGTTGTAATTAAAAATGAGCGAACCTTACCTCTGAGCAGGTCGGTGAGTGGTTGCATTAAATGGGCACAATTAGGAATGAAACGGCGATAAAAGTTTACTAAGCCATCGAAACGGCGAAGCTGTTTGAACGATGTGGGTTCCGGATAGTCCACTATTGCCTGCACTTTGTCGGGGAGAGGTTCGATCCCGCTCGTGGGTCCTAGGAAGGTTACTCGGGGCATCCCAAACGAGCACTTAGCTAGGTGTATGGTCACCCCATGATGCGACAAACGAGCGAATAATGAACGCAAGTGCGCACAATGTTCTTCCTGCGATGAGCTAGCGACTAAGATATCATCCAAGTACGGATAAACACCATCCAGTCCACGACACACGTCGTGAATAAAACGTTGGAAAGTCTGAGCAGCATTGCTCAGACCAAACGGCATGCGTAAAAATTCGAAAAGTCCGAACGGTGTTATGACAGCTGTCTTGGAGATGTCTTCGGGGGCTACAGGAATCTGGTTATAAGCTCGCACTAGGTCAATTTTTGTGAATATTCGCATTCCTGATAGGTTTGCCGTCAAGTCCTGAATGTGAGGAATTGGATACCTATCGGGAGTGGTTGTGTTGTTTAATGCTCGGTAGTCGCCACATGGGCGCCAGTCGTTATCAGTCTTTTTAGGTACCATGTGCAACGGCGAAGCCCATGGACTATTAGACGGACGGATAATGCCGAGCTGAAGCATATGCTCAAATTCGGCTCGGGCTGTTTTGAGCTTATCTGGAGCTAAACGGCACTGGCAACTGTGATTTCCCAGCTGCACGTAGCATTTCTCGAAGAAGAACCGACGGCTTCTTGTCCCCTAACTGTAACCGTTGGCGACTCCAACAATATAGGCCGATCCACCGAATCGAACGCACCTCCGGAGTCGAGAAATACGGCTCTTTTTGGCCGCCGGTGTACAGGACGTTGCTGCAGAACTTGACGAAGACTGGAACTTTGTTCGATACATCTCTGCTCAGGGCGAAACCCTGGCTGTTTCATTCTCATATTCACCTCTCGAAATGCAGTGAGTCAACAAGTTATAATAATTGTCAGAACCCTATTAATCACTGGTGTCAGGCTATTCCCTCTATGGTTTTCTCAAGAACCTCTGATACCTTCCTCGAATATGCGGACTATTAGCGAATAGCACAAGCGAACAGGGATGGTCTCCGTTGTTCACACAAGTTGAAGCTACTGCTTGGAAGCCTTTACGAACGCATCCCCACTTCTTTGATGAGTGCGGGAACAAGGTTATCCGGGCCAGCAGCGCTTTTACGTTTAGGAACGCAAATACAATTGCGGACCTCATTCTCGGTCGATTTCGTCAAATTTACCGATCAGGGTGCTGCATTACAAGTTTGAAACGGAAACACCGCAGAGGCAGGGGTCAGCTATATGAGGACATTACGAAATGAAATCATACATTACCATTGCAGTGGTTTCTTTCATCATCCTACGCGCCGTACGTCCTCCATTGCGATCTTTCGCCCCCTGGAGCCACCGTTTGATAAAATGGTGTATGTTCCCTTCCAACTCCGAGGGATAATTGTGTTCTTCACGTACGGCAGCTACAGAAATGGTATATAATGTGAATGATACTCACAAACAATTGCTTCGCACAACGGCGTTCCCATCAACCGAGCCTTGTTATTAATACCAAGCCAGTTCACCCCACCACTGACTTGGTTGGTTGGCGGCATCCGAAACGGATTAGCCTGTCACAGTGACCGAAGCCAGAGGACGCCTGCGCTTCAAACCATCACCGTTCGTGATATAAA
>LOND01001499.1:69119-80591 GCA_014220965.1 Paragonimus kellicotti | reverse complement strand
AGCGTCGAAGCTTTATCGCAAGTGCCCATACGAATGCAGAGCTGCTCTATTGCACTGGGTCAAATGAACTATATGGCCGACCTCAATACGGTGACAACGATAGAGCGCATCGTGCGAGCTCTACCCTTGAATCTGAAACGTGAGTGGGCGGAGACTGCGGACCACATTTTTGGTATGGCACGAGATCCGTCCTTTAATGAACTGACCGAGTTTGTCTCGCGTTGCGCGAGGATTGCGCGCAGCAGGTATGGTCAGGTAGTTAATGAAAGTGAACGGAAAGACACAAGGACAACTCTTTCGTCTGGGAGCAGTCGTCAAGATACGAAAAGAGGTCCCTTTGAGTCATCCAACCTTTTCGTTGGCCAAAATGGGGCAAAAGACTCTCGTAGCAGTTGTGCCTTATGTTCTCAAGAGCACGCCGTCGAGGTGTGTGATTCCTTTCTCGCCATGGAGGTGCCCGTGAGATGGGACAGGGCGTGCTTCTGAGAACATAAGGCACAACTGCCACGAGAGTCTTTTGCCCCATTTTGGCCAACGAAAAGGTTGGATGACTCAAAGGGACCTCTTTTCGTATCTTGACGACTGCTCCCAGACGAAAGAGTTGTCCTTGTGTCTTTCCGTTCACTTTCATTAACTACCTGACCATACCTGCTGCGCGCAATCCTCGCGCAACGCGAGACAAACTCGGTCAGTTCATTAAAGGACGGTTCTCGTGCCATACCAAAAATGTGGTCCGCAGTCTCCGCCCACTCACGTTGTAGGTGCAAGGGTAGAGCTCGCACGATGCGCTCTAGCGTTGTCACCGAGTTGAGGTCGGCCATATAGTTCATTTGACCCAGTGCAATAGAGCAGTTCTGCATTCGTATGGACATTTGCGATAAAGCTTCGACGCTGTTGCCCACACATTTACCGTTGGGCAGCAGCCCATCTATCATAGATCTAGCAACAAAATAAGGCTGTCCGTAAAGTTCTTTTAGCAACTGCCGTGCTCTGCGATAGCCAGCGCTGGGTTCTAGCATGACGCATTCATCTATCGACTCTCTAGCTCGACCCTTACAGTAATACATCAGGTAGAGAAGTCTCTGACCATCATCCGACACTTTAGATTCAACGTAGCTCTCGAACTGTCGCACAAATTTCCAATACGTCATGGGGTTGCCATCAAAAAACCCCAGTTCCACTTTTGGCAGTGCCAAGCTTGCAGACAGTGGAGCTAGTGCGGAGCTTACTTCTGCACACGACGTGGCGGGTACTGGTTCTGTAGTGCGCACTGCCATCGGATTCAAACGCGCTCCACAATCATCGAGAAACTTGTGAATGTGGAGGTTCTGTTCACTTCTATCACCACTGTTTTCTGCTTCCACATGTTCACTACAGTTATCTTCCTCCTCGTCAGCTAGCATAGCGTTTAACCTAGCATCCTCTACTTCTGACTTAGCTCGCAATAAAACCATCTGTAGGTTAACTTGTTTTTAAGCTGCCTTTCTTTCAGTTCAGCCCGTAACAACGCGGATCTAGCCTGAACACTCCTACGACTGTTACAACTAACACGGGAACCAGAACATGAGACAGAATCAATAACACTTTTGACTTGCTCGATCGAATTCGATTGACCATCCAGCATAGGTTGTTTCTTGGAACTGTCAGACATCATCGAGGGTTCAACAGACTGAAGACCATGTTGAGTACTGTACGATCTTCCACGAAGACGTTGAGCAACGCGTAGCGATCAACCAACGATCCCAAATAGTCAAAACAAGATTGGATCACAATGCTACGGTACTATTGAACAAATTATCAAAGTTAATAAATTAGACAACCTCAACAGTTTCGATTCAACAGTTTCGATCGACGGATCGTTTTCGGTAATAGAAATACAGTTTGCTGCCAAACAGGCTAAAGATGAACTATAATCACATAATATGTCATTCATACCCAACAGAGTTCTCCTGAGCAGTCAACAAGTTCAAAACAATGGGGACGAGCCGAGCTCCAAAAAGGTGATGCACGCACCACTCAAGCAAATTACAATAACCGACAATTGGCTATTCGCACAATTATCAAAATTGACGCGATAAAACAAAACATTTAGGTCAAGGTCCAGTTAATGGCCAGAAACAGGAGGAGGTAATATACAGCGGTGAATATTTGGTGGGGGAATAGGGTTGGATCGGATTTTCACATGACTGAACTTCGAAAGTCGATACACTCTTTTGAGGCTGTCGGCGCGGACCTCACCACGTCTGCATATATCAGCGTTTTTACTGAGCTTTTTGCACCCCGATTTCAGTGTGTCGCAACTTTACGACCTTCTGCACCCCTTGCTGAGTACCGCTGTTGTTTGTGAGGTTGTTCAACCTTCGAATAAAGGTTGACTCATCGCCGCTGGGTGCTTTGATAACGAAGGACGGCAGATGTGACTGTTAGCATAATGTATAAACCCGTTCCGAGAGATTCGGCCTTTAAGGTCGTTTCAAAGGGAAAGACCGGTCAGCTTTGGGCGCGGGCGAAAATCCTCGTACTCTTGAGACATGATTTATATGGGAAAGTGTGTTATAGTAATCGAAACTTTGTCTAGCACAAGTCTCTACAATATGAACATAATGGGCAGCGTAATTGATAGAGGAACTGACTAATGGATAAGTGTCTGTACGAAAGGGCATACATCTTACTACGTTAAGTAGATGAGGAGACGAATCACTATTGAAGATCGGTCCTATACGCACCGAACTATTTGGTGTAGAACTCGACCTATTGGCTTGCTATCTGGAACTCAGATGTCAAATTGTCTCTCACGGTGACTAGATTTAAGTAACCCACTATTGGTATGACGTTAGCTCACTTTTTCAAGTCTTATAAATGCGCTCATTGCAATTTTCGAGATGAAATACGTCATTCTATAGCCTGAGGGTGCTTCATTTTGTGTGGTTCGAAGATATGGTCGGAATGGAACTGTACGGCCATACTATGTTGCCATTGCATTTCAACAAGGACACTAACACATTTGATAATGAAACAGGTATAATAGTATTGCACCGTTAACAACGTTTCCAGCCTCCTTGTCCACACGATGTTTTTACTGTTTCTCCTTGTTTGCAAGAGTTCAGATAGATACTGTTTGAAGAAACACTGCTTTTGAAAATGGTTGTAGATGATACTATCATATGGTTGTTTCCATCTTCGGTGTATATGGAGAGGCGTAAGAAACGGGTATCAAGTCCCACTCTATCATTGAAAATCTTCAGAAGTAAACTCTATTTACCCTACTGTATCGTTTCCGACTATATTGAGGTCGCATGACATCCTTACGTAACAGTATACGGAAACAGATGAACTCAAGCTGCCTGCCGATCACTGGGGAGGTATACCTCTCAGCCAGTCACAACTTGATGGTTAGAACGCCAAGTATCTATCGCGGTGCAGAAAAATACTCCGATCAATATGACAATCAACGGACTCAAAAATGATGATTACCATGTACCACAGACGCTTCAAATACAAGTTTCTCATCACTTCCCGCATGTGTTTCGTTCTCCATATTGTTCATGGCGAACGTTCGGGAAACAGCCTCTATGGCTGAAGGCGCACAACTGCATCCTCAGACGTTGTTTTTTGCCTCAGTGAATCAGGCTGGAACAGTCACTGGTTCTCGCAGCTTAACCCACGTCTCCCTCGAGATAAATAAACCTGGTCGGCGATACCGTACTAGGCTCTGCAACTGGTCACCATGAGTCGGTCTAAGCAAACGATTCTTGAAGAAACACAGCCGTCCGACAAAATGCGTCTGGAACAACTGTTCCAACGGTTACAGTTAGGGGACAAGAAGCCGTCGGTTCTTCTTCGAGAAATGCGACAGGCAGTAGGTAAATCACAGTTGCCAGAGCCTCTTTTGCAAGAGTTATGGATGCAACAACTGCCTGGGTATACACAGGGGCTATTGTCCGTGTTACCCTCACGTCCGTTAGGTGATCCGGAACCACTTTCTAAGTTGCAGGTTTTCTGCGTTGCTCCTACTTTTCGTGGTGCGCTCGTGACTGGTCAGCGGCAAAGCGGCGCCTTGACTGTCGTCGAACCTGCAGCTCATGCAGATAAACTTCAGAGCTGAAGAAGCAAGCTGCTGGTGGTGGTATTTGTATAGGCAAGTGCATTTCGAAGGGATACCACTCCTGGCACTTGTGGCACTGCGTACCGTTATGTGAGGACATCTTGCACCCGTAACAGCAACGATTTCTCACGGCCCCAGTCAGTGGTCGTTGACTCCCAGCTCTGCTAAATATCACTCGGGTCATTGTCAATAGGAACAGGCAATATGCAAAATAAAACAAATGCAGATACAATGTGACCCAAAAAATTCAATATGTAACGAATTAGTATGTTATTCGATGCAGTATAACAGTAATCGTATGCAAATTTTTGATGCGCAGGGAACCAACTGGGCAAGGAATATGAGTAGACAATGACAGTGAGGAAATCTGAACCAAATTTCGATTTAACCGCACAAATTACGGGGATTATACGGCGATTTTCAACGACCTCAACTATATACGCACATGTTCGAGGCCAAATTCTCAAGTCACTTGAATCCATTCAATCAGTCTGTTTCTATACCTGGCGGCTTTTTTGTTGAACCGAAAAGCAGTCCTTTGAGATACAACGTATCACCCTTTTAGGGGTCAGAGCCTACAAGATCACGGTGGAGCACTAATGTCACAATAAATTGAGTATTCCGCAGCTTGTCAAAGAGGGGGGGCAAGAGCAAAGTTCCCAGTGTTAACGCAACCACAACAGACTATGTAGTTTCTACTCCCGGTGGCGTTAAAACACCAAAGAAGACAAAATATGGAAAGGAGTAGGAGAGAGAGACGCACGTTGTGTTTTAAGTTGAAATTATGTTGCCACGAAAGTCACGGCATTTTTGATGATGAAAACTGCTCAAACGAGAGTAAGACGAAGATAGATCTTGGACACGCTGTGCAGTACACTGTAGGACAGGTTCTGAAAAAAACATATCTTTAGTTAGATACACAGAAAGCTTGATTGTCAAGTGCAAGAAAAAGGCGTGGTAACCTCGCGTGAACTGGAGTAGACACTGCATGGTCGGAATGTGTAGGTGCTCCAAGTAATACGCCCGGACAGGACCTGGACTGAGATAACGGCTGTTGGTAGACAAGCAAAGGTCAATTGGAATAATAGAATCCACGTCCCTGTCGTTGAATACTGTGTGAGGGGTGTGCTACGCAAATAGTAAGTGTGACGCGCAGTGCGTTGTGGATAAGAGGCCTTGCGTTCGGATAATTTAAATGGAAGCGTACTGGTTACAGACCGAGGATGAATGATACTGGTATCAGTCCGCAGGATAGGGTGATCTACGATGCAACTGACGCGATAATACAGTTGGGTGTCGTCGTCACACAGCAGGCAGGCAGAAGACAGAAAATGTAAGAAATAGTTATTAAGGTCGGAAAGAGCGAGAACAGAACAAAAACTTGTGGGACACTCTGGAGGATCTAAAAAAGGAGGAATCAAACTGTCACTGACATGTACGCGGAATTGTCAATCACACAGACGATGTCCTGCGCAAGAGACGACGGAGGAGCCGAAACCACAGTGAGAAGTTTTGCGAAGGCGGAGCGACTGAAGAACTTCGTCGAAGGTTGTAGTCGAGTCTGAGTAGATGATATCGACTTCCAGTCCGCGATAGGCAGCTTGTATCCAGCCATTTATGGCAACGATGAAGTTGGTGACACACGGACAGGCGCGTCTGGAACAGTACTCTGAATGATGTGTATCCGCCGGCATCTAAATCAGTACGAAAAGCACCGGTTATGGGGTTTTCCAACACTTTCGATACGACGTTAAGGCGCGAGACCGGACGGTATTCCGATGGATCTGAGCTGTCTGTGCCCTTAAACGATGGATAGTCGACACAGAATTTCCGATCGGAGATAAACGATCTGCCTTGTGCGAGTGCTAGAAAAGTTCGCAAGTGAAACAAGCGATAGGTAGTGCGCACACCTTATATAACCCATGAGGGCTCACATTGGCTTCCGGATGTTTGTTAACGTCTAGAGTCTCCTGTTTGCCAATTATCGAAGAAGGGAGAACAAGGATGTGCAGAAGACAGGAGTAGCTTGTGGAGGGAGGTTAGGAAACAACACCCAGGTTGAGAATAAAAGTTTCACAGTAATGTGAGCTAGGAGAATTCCATCTGTTTTGAAGTTGCTCGCCGTGGTTCGTCCGTTTTGTGTGAGGGTTGCGAAATCAGCACGCGCTTTGGTGAAAGAGAAATCATAGCGGTAAAATGCTTGGGGTTACTGATAAACTCGTACGTTAGATGGTAGCGTTAGACTCTTTTGTCATTTCTGACGCAGATGTTACGCCTGGTGTATTGCGGTCTTAAAAATCTTCCAACACATTCCTGAACTGCACACGTTCTGTTGGGAACCTTTGTGTATGGTTTGCTCTTGGTGTTGCGACGCTGGCCGTACTTACACATTCCACATATAGTCTTACCGGTTGGTGTAATTTGTTTGCTTTCATTCGACGTGCTGTGACGGGGGAGAACCGCCTCCGCTCGGGTTATCAGATGGATGTGTGAAGTAACTTTGTTGTTATTTTGTAAACAATCGCTCCCTGCATTTACAATTCAGTTTTACTACTGATTCTGATTGTCCCAGCTAGGTCGTGTAGCCTACTGTCTCGCATATTTTAGTGCTTACCAAACAGTACCGTGAAAACAGTGGTCAGATCTTGTTCTGAACTCGGTTGCCGTTTTTTATTTACGCGATGCTCGTAGAGGGCCTCGTTGTAACACCTATTCACTATAATCCTATGGTGTCATACAGGTTTCACTATCAAATGTGTTAAATTCTTGTTGAAATACAATGTGAAGCATGGCTTGTAATTTTCCATTCTGGTGATATCTTCAAAATGCCGCAAAAAAGCACTGTCAGGTGATGGAATGACGTACTTCATCTCGAAAATTGCAATGAGCGCACTCATAAGACCTTGAAAAGGCGGACTAACGCTAATAACTGTATTTTTTGGCGGAAATGGCGCAAAAATATTTCATCACCAAACTGGCACTTTTGAAATTTGTTGGACTTATGCCAAGTATTCACTGACAGTGCTTATTTGCATTCGTTGAACTGTGGGTACTTTGTCTGAAATTTCGATTTCAAAAATTTACAACATTGTTCAAAACAGAATGAAATTTTTCCTTACGGAACGATCTTCAAGCTCAGTCCCGACAAAAGCCGTAATTGCCAAACTTCCTGTGCCACCTACATCTTGCGGGACAAATAGGTACTACAACATGACCTAATACTTGGTCGCAGTGGGCTGTTCAAGATGTCCTCCACTCAACGTAGTTAAATGAAAGGTCTTCAAAGTCGGAAATCAGGCAGATGTCAGTTATTTCTCGGGTGCACTGGGCTGCAGTTAGTGATTAAGGAGTCTGATTCGGGGACCGTCATCTAATGATCTCTAACAATCCGCTAACCGTGCCAGGCTAGCTCAGAAAGTCACCTAAGGGATGAACCGCCTATTAGGCCATTTAACCATGGAGACTTCTGAAAGATTGATTGCCACTTATGCCCGCCCCCAGCAAGAAGTTGCCTTTACAGGCCTGTGCTCCTCTTTCAAGGCGGATATCCGTATATTGGAAATGGTTCGTTGTAGAGCCACAAAACACGTACACGGACTGTCCAAAAAATCCTATTCGAGCATATTCCGTACACTGGACCTGTTCATTTTTGAAAGCCAGCGGGCCTGCGGGGACATGATATTTCTTCACGAGATCCTTAACAGTGAGTTTCATCTAAATCGGTACATGTTCACAATTGCCCCCCAAGAGTTGTGTGGCCACCCGCAAAGTTAAACCAACAATATCCACGCCTTCGTTCTAGACGGCGCTTTTCTCCTGTGAACGCTTGTCGGCTATGGAACTCGGTTTTGGAAACCGTGGTGCAGGTGGCTAGCACTCAGTCACTTAACCGGGTACTGGAAAAATTGTTATATATAAACTTTGAGGACCCAAATGTCGATGTTAGGGACAGCACGATTTCCTAACAAGTAGTTGGAATGGTCGGCTTGTCCCCCGCTTTGTTTGCCGCTTGTCTACTGGTCGTCTGACTGTCTGGTGAATGCCTACTGTATTCTTTGTTCCTTCCGCCCGTGAACGTGAAATATGATTGACGCTCAAGTTTCTTCATTTGTTCTTTCATTGTTGCTTGCAAATCTCTCCTATTCATCTTTGTTTTTTCTTTCTTTCTTTTGTTCGATGCAACTACCTCGACAGCACAGGGGAATCTGTGGTCTACTCTGGCCCAATTTATAACTGCTGTTACGGCCATTATTTTCCTGCTCACCGCACCACAGTATCCCTACGGTTTTCACTCACCATAACACAGTCACGCACAACACCTGATCTAGTCATCAACCACCATACAGAAACGGGACAACCCGAAGATTAATTCTTGTAGGCCGGTCAATCCTCCTGAATCCTTGTACAGAGATGAAGAAATGGTCATGGAGGAAATGCTACGGTTCAATGGGGCCGTGCATGGAGCCACCACCGGAGTTACTTGATCGGTCGTGTCTGAAGGGTACCATGTGCGTTACAACAATTTCAAGGTCATGAGCTCACCGGTGTACCCAAGCCTTTGTAACCGATACCAACATGCCGGAATGTTGCCCACGGAGGGCGCAAAACTTATTTAGCTTGTTTCGGAGGCCGTTGGCATTTTCATAAACGCCTAACGAGAACGGGATGCTAGAGAAGGTAAAGCAGACACAAGAGTCGATAACCTAAGGTTTTTGATGGTGAGCCAAAGAGGACGAAACGGCATGTTCTCTAAATACTGCTGATATTGAAGCAGGCTGCCCGTAGGTGACACTACAAGCCAACCGACAGATTTCGGTGGACTTGTCACTAACTAATAGGAAAATTGGCGGTGCAGTGGGTTTAGGCCGTTTGGACTCGATAGCAGTCAACGTCGGTCCTGACACTCCCGGGGAGCTGGTGATGAGCCTGATACCAAGCATTCATGGAGACGATTACTGTATTTTTCGTAGTTATAACCGCAGTGAACAATCTGAGTTTTGCAATACTTGTTAAATCAGCCGATCGCGGAGGATACACAATAGCGCATGCTCCTACGGTCTTCGGAAGGAATATTAATTTATGTGCGAAGAAGCTCGATGGAAGCAGTCATGTTGACGTGTTACTTGCGCGTTCTACCCGGCGATCAACGGAACGCCATGCATTATAATAGGGCGAGGCCGCGAATGTTTGGTTTATGAATCTGACGTTTTCGGGATTCCTACGGCTTCCTTGCTCAGGCTAGATAAGATCACGAAATATCCTGATGGGGCCATTTTGATTACTGTGCAGCAGGGATGGTGCTAAGTTCATGTTCTCGCTTCCCGATTCACTTGTAAGCTTCACTGTAATCAGGCGCGATGAAGATAGCTGATTTGTCGATCAGGCCAGTTCGACAGCCCAGATGAATTAAACCTCAAGCTGAGAGCGAGGACTGCACCAGGCTGAATGATCCTTGATTTATTTCCAGCGAAAAAGGAGGGGCAACCCTGAAAAAAATTAAGTGGAGTTAGAAATGTTGCTGAGACTCGAGTCGCAAGAATAGAACAGCCTGTCAAAGTTGCGGCTCCGCGCGTGGTGTAACGTGAGACGGTGGCTCCCTCCTGAGTGGTTTTTAGGTAGATCTGACGAAGACTGTCGTAGTTTGTCCTGAAGTGTTTGAGGCTTCCTTGTTGAGGTTGCTGTCTTGCACGGCCGGCCAGGACCGCCTGACAAACCTGCGGAAAATGATGATTTAGGTGTCTGGGGTAAAACTGGTACAGGGACAGATGGTCGTTTATTGAGAGATAAGCTGGACTGCAGAAGTGTACAGCAGGTTGATCTAATGGACCAACGTAATATGGGAAGGCCAGTCCGGGTTTATTTTGTACGGTGTGGCTCTACCGTGAAGACAGATATGGAAACCGCTGATAGAAATGTTTTATAGTGGAGGCCACTGTCCCTGAGAATACCCAGATAACAGCTTATGAAGGCGTAGGAGCTACTGAAAGATGGGTATGCCGAGATGTCTCTGATTATTCGTACTAACGGGATAAGAATAGTTAATTAGAGTTGGCTGATAAGCGACAGGTGTAAGATAAAGATGATGAGGTAAAGATAATGAGATTAATTTGTCATACTATGTAAGTTTATTTCCGGCGTGTGTCACATGTCAACACACGACAAAGGTGTGGTATCAGCTTACTAAAAGCCAGACAGGTCAACCTAATCTTTGTGGTTGTGCCAGGTTTGGAGGGCGCAGGGACCACGACGTGCGACAGAGAAAATAAGAATGACCGAGAGCGATAAGAGTTGTGGAGTTTTTGAAAATAAAAATGGTAGCTTACGCCGTGGGAGACCTACTATCAGATGAAGACAGGGAAACGGTCTGCGTTATGTTGTATAACAAACGGCAGCCGGGTGGGTAATCGGCTAAGTTGAGACAATAACTCGAAGATGCACGAAAAACCCCTCAATGTTACTCATAAGGAGTGTTTTAATCAAGTTAGCTGACAATGCTGTCGGGGTCCTAGGGAAGTGCGAGCGCCCGAATGGTGTCAGCAGTGTAAGTCTGCGTTCCACTGCAGCAGCAAACCACATACACAAACTCGCCACAATTGCCCGGGACTTTTGGCAACGAGGGCTAGTGCCGCAGTCCATTCGGGTATTCAGTAATCATTGAATCGTCTGTTCGGCTGGACCATATCAGAGAAGGTGACCGCCAGTTGCGTTTCTCGACCTATTGAGTATAACAGCATTTTGTGAGCACGATTTTAATGGAGCAGTTTTGGTTGTTTTTCGATAGCAGGTGCGTCGAACGTTGAGGATTCGATGCAAATTTTCAGTTCCTTCTGAGCCGGAAAACGAACCAACCAGTCCTGTTGCACCGCAGCAATTGCTGAATTGTGGTGAGCGGAATATTCGACAACGAGGAAAAGTGGCTTATGCGAAGCTCAGGTTGACGCAGCTTTCGATGGATTTGGTAGGGATGGAACACTCAAATAAATTTTGAATCTCCTTACGGCCTTAATAAGAGCTGTATAATGTTAATATAGACTTAAGTTCTCACGACAGAAACTTGAACCGCCCGCCGTAACCATGACCAGTTCAGTCACTTCAGCGACGATTTCTCTACTTAGTGTTGGGCGATTGAGCCGCACGACTTAACACTATACGACGAAACTAGTGTTGTGATCCAAAACGCGGATGGCACAAGGGTTGTTTATTCAGAAAAGCAACGCGTGGGTTATGCGTTTCAACAAGACAACAAACGAAAACACTCATCTGCATACGGTACTCGGCCCAGACCGTCACGGCTGCCACAGACGTCAACGCTCAGTTCCTTTACGTTCCCTTACGTACCAAGAACCATTTCATGCGAAATCCCTCTT